>PVLD010013686.1:0-55093 GCA_004027595.1 Dinomys branickii | reverse complement strand
TCCCTTGTTTCTTCCTCTTCAAAACTTGTTCTGGGTGGGGTTGAGTTTTGAGACTGCGATTTGCCCCTCTGTTTTCCCATTTTTGGGTATCAGATTCAAGATGTGGAGCAGTTATTGGAGTACCTGCAAGCATGAAGGTTCCAAGGTGCCAGTCTATCCTTTGGGGCTTTCTGCGCGGCTCGCCCGATGCGCACGGAACCTGAGACCGCTGGGCGTTGCCGCCGCCAGAGAGCCGCTCTCTGTCGGGAGTCGCCGGAGAGCTGCGCCGGGTCGGGGGGGCGGGAGGGATCGAGCCCTCCGTATTCTCGGGGCGCCTTGACCCAGCAAATCCCTCTGTCCTCTTCCGGCGGCGCTTGGGACCCCCCGCGCAGCTCGCCCGACACGCGCGAAACATGGGATTGCCGGGTGTCTCTGCCGCTAACAAGCCGATCTCTGTCGGGAGTCGTTGGGGGGCTGCGCCGTCTCGGGGGGGCGGGAGGGATCGAGGGGTCCGCGCTCTCAGGGCGCTAGGACCCAGCAAATTCCTCTCTCCTCTTCCGGCGGCTTTTGGGGCCCTCCGCGCGGCTCGCCCGACACGCGCGAAACGTGGGACCGCCGCGTCTCCGCCGCTAGCAAGCCGATCTCTGTCGGGAGTCGCCGGGGGGTTGCACCGTCTGGGGGGGGGCCGGGAGGTCCCGAGGCGGCCGCGCTCCCACTGCGCCTGGACCGATCCCCGCTTCTTCCCAGCTGGGATCGTCCCCGGCTCCCAGCGTCTGGGACTTTCCCATGTCTCGCCCCGGCAGCCTGGTCCGCCCTACCACATCTCCCCCGGCATCTCAGAGAAATACGCCCAGTTTAAACTTCCCAGCCGAGGTTCCGGCATTCACGCTCACCAAGTCTGTCTCGAGCTGGTGGTGTTTATTAAGGAGGTTCGCTCCCTTGCTGCTCACCTGGTCGCCATCTTCCCCGGATCTCCAACCAAGAGATCTTAATGGCATCTTTCTCCCCTTTTATCCTCTATTTAGAATACTGGGATTAGGGCAGTGCCAAACCAATCAGTGGACTGATTTAGTAATCACACACCCTTAATCTCAGCATTGCACCATGAATTAATCACACTGTAGATCTAGTCACCTCTGAAAAAGCCCCACCTATGACCAAATAAGGCTTTTGGGTGACATCCAGAGACAGCCATAAAATCATCTCTCCAAGAATATTTCTGTTCTTTCCAATCCTCTTCTTCTTCCTCCTCCTTCTCTTTCTTCTCTCTCAAAACAAGAGCATCAACAAAACAAAACAATCAACAATAACAACAATAGAACACAAAACAAAATGATACCCCTGACACTTTGTTTATGGGAGAGTGTGGCACTCTGTGAAAACAACTTCTAGTATTTTTCACATTTACAAATCCACAGGCTCTGCATAGGCTGTCTTGGCTGGGTGTAGAGTACCTAGATATCTACCTTCTTTTGATGGATGTTGCACTGATAAGAAGCATGCAAACATTTTTCTAAATAATTGTAGTATTAGTACAATAATTCATTTCTGACCACTTCTTTAGAGTGTGTCCCAAATCACCTTTTTTTTGGATATATGAATGAAATCAAGTTTATAACTCCTGAAAAGGGAGAAGCACGATGAAACCTCAAAAGAAATCTTGAAATCTGTGAAGGCTTAGTCTTCAGGAGCTAGGATTATTTTGGATTCAATATTCTTACCTAAGTGACATGCCAAAATCCTAATGCTTCTTTCCAGGGAGCAGGGCTGGGAAAACATTCAGTGATGCAATAGGCTATGGAGTTGCCTGGATTTTGGGAAATATGTAATATGTTAAAATAGCTAGGACCCTAGGGATGGTGATGCACTGGACCAGCTGTGGACCTAGACTGACTCAAGTCTCCTGACTCTGCAACATTAAGTTTCTCAATATGAACAATGTGGAAGATGGTAATTTTCTGCAAGCTCATTTCCCAAACCTGCTGTATTTGTACATACTATTTGAGACTTCTTATTATTTCATTTGTTTCAAGTGTGTCCATAATGGCCCTTCATAACATTTTTATAATGACTGCTTTAAAATTCTTATCAGATAATTCCAACATCTGTGACATCTCAGTGTTGGCCTGTGTTGCTTGTCTTTTCTCATTCAAGTTGAGATTTTCCTTGTTCTTGGCATGATGAGTGATTTTCATTTGCATACTAGACATTTTGGGTATTGTTATGTTGTGGGGTTCTGGATCTTATTTAAATCTTCTGTTTTAGTATACCTCTCTTTCCAGACTAGCAAGGGAAGGGGGATCTACCTTGTTACAGTCAAGTGGAGGTAAAAGTCCAGTTCCCACTTAACCTCCTTTTAAGCTGGGGAACTGCTTTGTTACTTAACGGGGAGTGAAGATCAGACTCCTCCCTAGAACTTTGCTGACACCAGCTTGGCTGGCAAAGAGAGAGGCACCATATTACTAACATTAAAGAAGAGAAGGAACTTACTGCTTTTAGGAGGTGGTGAAAGTCCAGGCTTCTCACTCAGTGTTGTCTGATTCCAGCCTACTAGGCAGAGGTAAGGTGCCTGGACCACTGTGGGAAGAATATACTGCCATAATATACCCAGTTCTCATCTTTTCCCTTTAGGAAACGTTTTACACATACACAAAAGTAGAGAGGAACATATAATAAATCCCTTATACCTATTATTCAGCTTCAACAGTTACATTTTGCCAATTGAGTTTCATCCGTCTTCCTTGGACTTTCTTTTTCTTGCTCAAATATTTTATAGAGAACTCTAAACACTATTTAGTAGTGCATACTGCATGTGGAATTTTTATTTATTTATTTTTCTAAACCAACTTTGTGGTTTTATGGATGGGTAACAACTTCATACTCCTAGGGTATCACTGTGTACATTTAGGGATGCAGCATTAGAAGAGGCAGACAGCAGAATTAGAGCAGACGTCAGGAAATACCAATCTTCATGCTTTGCCCATGTTTCATTACATGTATATAGAAGCATGAAAGGAATTTGAAATCTTTAACAGCAAGAAAGTTACACCGGTCTATGTAGAATGACTTTGTTTAACCCCAAGTATTTGATCTGCAACGTGTATATAAGCAGTGTCGCATCGCACAATTATTAAAATGTATTTTTTCTCTTAGGAACCAGCAACTTATATTTTGTGCTTATTTTTCTTTTGAAGTAAGAACTATTTCTTCTCTGATAACTGACTCATTTTTTATCATTTATCAAAAACTAAAGGGTAGGGGTGGAAAGTGTGATGGCTTAAAAAATTTATTCTTTAAGGAAAGATAAAATTCATTTTCACAAATTTACAAATGCTGCTGGTGTAGATTTATTCTACTAAGCAATTAGACTGGAAATCAAATGCAAGTTTCCCTTTGTTCTATAAGGAATCAGAATTATGATTATTATGTCAGAATTATGGGTTTTGTGTATTTTCTTAAAATCAAGTGACAATCTGTTTCAACCAAATCCTTTGGATTTGGAAGTTGGAAGTCAACACAAACTATGCTGCACACGAATCCCAAGACATCTTTCCATCCTAGCCCATTTTTGCAGAAGGGACAGTTTCTCTCTAAGGAGCCACTAAAAAGGCAGGAAGTCGTGAGCTGGAGCTTTACAAAGCGGAGTCAGGAACACACTCGCGGCACACGGGGCTCACAGCAGGTCCACTCGGCGGTAATACAGGAGGTAGGCAGTGCGCCCCGCAGTGGGCTTCAACACTTGGTACAGCGGAATCACCCTGACTGGTCGTCAGTGCACAGCCAGCGGTTGAGCCTGATCTAGAAGACGTCGTCCATGGTGGCCACCCGTGGCGCTGTTGCCAGGATGGTAGACCACTGCAAAGAGCCTGTAGGTTCTGTGGCATTTAGAATTCTTATTTTTAACACCTGGAGAAAGCAGTTCCTTGCTGATCTCCATTTCCATGGAGTAGTCGATGTTTTTCACCAGCTTCTGGCAGCCTCCCGTCTTCTCCTACACCAAGCGCTTCAGGTGCAGCACAGCACGGGAGGCAGCTTGTCCAGAGTCACCCGCCGGCTTACCTCGACCTCTTGTTTGGTTCTTGTGGTTTAACCCTGGACAGATTCTCTGGCCACCAAGCTCTTGAGCGCATCGTGGACGGTGTGTATCTTGTTGGACTGGATATCCAGCAGCAGCGTGAAAAGGGGCTGCAGAATGGCAGATTCTTTTGAACGCTGCTGGTAAACCACCTACCTGATGTGCCTGCCAAAAATGCCAGTGATTGGGGTCTGCATGAAATCCGCCTGGTGGGTGACCTACGTCTTGCTCCTAGGCCCCGCTTGTTCCCACTCCCGCTGGCTGCCCTTGCCTTGCTCTTCCTGCTCGTCGTCTTTGGCCAAGGGGCTTCTGGGCCCACCAGAAACTGTGAGTTTTTCACTGTCCGGCGAGAGGAGCTTCTTCAGGCTCAGCATCTCCTCGTGCAGACCGTTCAGGATGAAGCCAGGCATTCCTCAGAGTCTTCCTGTCGACTCTTTTCAGACAGGCTCGACTTGGTGACAGTCGGGAGTCTGTAAAGGTACGTGGACTCAAAGGCAGCTCTAGGCCGGATGTGTCTCACTGGTTTATCTCCAAGAGCTTGGCGAGGCTTCGGTGGCACAGGCATGTTGGTTCGTTCATTAGCCAAACAAAGCTATCTATCGCAGGTGTGGACGTGCAAGGCTTCTGCACCCTGGAGCACGGAGGAATGCACTTCATGAGGTGCTACATCGGAGGGCCAGCATCCAAGGCCTGCAGTGTAGCGTTAATGTAGCACCAGTTTCCTTACTTGATCAGCCCCCGGGGTTGCAATGACACTGGCTTGTGTATTGGTGCTACATTCTCCAGTAATTCCGCGATCTGTATGGCTACGGGGTCCTCTGATCCCGGAACAAGCCCGTCTTTGACTTCATCCTGCTTTTCAGAGACCAGGGGAGATGGGGCGGGAGAGGGACACTTAGTTTCCACATGTGCCACGGGTGAGGAGGAAGAGGGCTTAGCATCATGAGAGGCTGGCCCAGGGCTTGGCGGGCTGGCTAAGGGGAACTGCGCGCAGACGGCGGAGCGGGCGCGCGTTCCAGCTTAGCGGTGCCGAGGCTCTGCTCTCCACAGTGTGCAGCTCCCCTTGGCCCCTGTGCCCGCGCCCGAGGGTTCCAGTCCTTGTCCACTGGCGACGCCAAGGTTCTCAGCAGTATCGGTAGCAGCGCAGGGCGGAGGCACAGCTGTCCTCAGCAGGTGCCCTGCGGGGAGGCAGGCTTGCTGGAAATCTGCCCCGCGGCAGCCCCGAGGCCGCCCCACCGTCACCTCGGTGCCGTCCAGTGCTCCAGGGAAAGGGCCGGCAGGCTCAGCGTCACTGACGGAGCCCGTGGGGCTCTGAGCCTGCCACGGTCCTGGGGGAAAGCGGTGGGCGCGCGTCTCCCGCAAACCCCGCGTCCTCGGCGCCCACCCGCCCGGGCCTGCCGAGTTGGCACGGCCGTTGACCAGCGCCTCCGAGGAAGTACTCGTCACCCGCGTCCCTCAGGGCTCTGCAACACCCCGGCGGCCGCTTCTTCCTCCTCTTGGGCTCCCTGGGTCCTGGGCCCCGCGCCGCTGGCGCTCTCCAGAGCCTCGGCCTGCGCGTGCGAGCTGCAGTCCAGGGCCAGGGCCGGCCGGGATCGCGCGCTCCAGGGCGCTGGAGTTCACCTCCTGCTCTAGTCCCTCAGGCGTCTTTTTGGAAGCTGTACAGCCAAGAATAGATTTGGGGGCCTGAGGGTTCAACGTGCGTGAAGTACTGGAGCTGGGGTTTCTCGGCGGAGGGTCGCTGGGCTCAATCACATCATTTACACCGAGCTCAATTCTCTGATCCTCTTGTCCTCAACTGAAGAGCGAGGCGTCACGAAGAAATGATTGAATTCATCAGGGCTAAAATCGCGAAAAATATACTGCAGACCCTGAAGGGCCCTGGCGGCGCGTCTCAATGACACTTATTCCTGCCCCGGCACCTCACGCCGCAGCCCCGCCGCCGCCGGCTTCTCGCTGTGTGGTGCAGGTGGAATTTTTAGACTCCACAATCTCAAACCCATTATTATTCCTAGAAAAATCAATAATCATTCCTTAATATCATCTCATAGCAATCAGCATTCAGTAATGTTCATGATTCTGCCCATGAAAAGCCCTTTTTCTCCAGTTGGATTTTTAAATTACAGTTCTGTTTTAAAGATAACCTAACAAATGTGCCCCCTCTTGGTATCTGTTGCCCATTTTTCTCTCTCCTTTATGATCAAGTTGCATACAGAAGATGCCTGAAATCATTAATTCCCTCACCTCTCCTTTTCTTTTAATCCACTTTGATTGGGATTTTATTCCCAGAAGTCCACAGGAAATACCCAATATCACCTATGGCCTCTGCGTTTTCAGGTCCGATGGTATCTTTAATATTTATTTAACTTAGCAGTTGAGAAAACTGATGATTTTCCTCCTTCTGCAACACTTTCCTCACCTGTTTTCTGGGACATGATGTTCACCTTCTTTTCCTATCTCACTTGCTACTCCTTCCCTTCTTGATTTCTAATTTTTAGACTACTTTGGAAATACTTGGTCTTCTTGTTGATACACGCACGTCTTGCTTGGGTGATATACAGAATTGTACGTTCATTTCAGCATTTTCCCTACTCATGACACATTTGTTTCCTTGATGGACCTGGAATATGTCAACCATACTCCTATTTCCTGACCACACAAGACTGTTCCTTCTGGCTGGGACATTCTTTCCCCAGATCGTCACCTGGCCGCCTCCTTCTCACCAGAGTTTCCCCTCGTGTCTCCTCACAGCAGTCCTCTCTGAAACCTTCCTTTGGAGTGCCACCCTTCACTCACTGCTTTCCTTCCTTCTGCTATGATTGCTTTTTAAAAATAATCCTTAGCACTGTAGGAAATTTATTTATTAGTTTACTTCTTTATAGTCTACCATATTTTTTGGTAGAGTGTAAGAACCCTGAGGCATCCATTTACATGTTTGGGCTAAAAAATCTTGTTGAATAAATAGATGTATTACGCCGGAAGCAAGACCTTTTTGCTTTATAGGAGCAGACACGGAGCACTACACAGGAATTGCTCGTTAAATTGGTGGCAGAACTGGGACTTCACTGCTGTCCTCTGGAGCTCAGTCCAGGTCAAATCCTACTACACGATACTGCCATAAGCCCCCCTCACTTCTATTAAATGCCTCTATGCCCATTTTAAGCACGGAGCTTGTTGTGCGTTTGTTTCCCCTCGCCTTTCACAATAATGCAAGCTGGCTGGCACTTTCCAGGATTTCCCAGCGGAGGAGCAGAACACCTCTGCTGCTTTCTCCTTTGAAATGGAGACTTTGCAATGTCAGCTGCTGCGCCATTGTTGCACAACAATATGTGTGTCAGAGGCTGGGAAAATTTCCCACGCTCAAAGCTTACCAGACGCCTGGCTGCTGAGCCCTGGTCTCCCCGTTACTCTGGGTCCCTTGTTTCTTTTTCCTCTTTCTTTGTTATGTCATCTATTCATGAGTGGGGCAAGATGCCATGCTATTCTTTCTCAGCTCTGGATCAGTCTGTTATTAGCTATTCTCCTCGGGTGCCCTATTCATGAAAACCCAACCACCCCCAACTGCGGTAGGTGAGCTACGTGGAAAAGTTCAAGGCACATTTTTCCTGCTTAGTTTGTGTACTTCCTGTGATTCAGCAATCTTTAGAAGGAGCTCTTCATCATGTTAACCGTCATGGCCTGTGTCTGAGGGTCTAAGGAGGTTAAGTCTGGCCCAAATTTGGTGGCTCTTCTCCAGGCATGCTAAAGCTAAGTCACCGCAAAATGAGTCTGTGACAGCAAAGTGAGTCTATGTTGTGGGTTTGACCAATCTTTGGTTTTAAGAGCTTTAAAAATGGAAATGTTTGCATAGTAAGAACAAGTTGGCAGAGAAGTTTGAATACATGATGCTCAGATAAGTTTATGTTAAACTTTAATTTTTCTCCTTTTTCCCCACTGAACTAACCTGCTTCCTGGACATCAGTTTCCCCATTCCGTAAGAGGATCTCAGAGTAGCAATCAGTTTGATAAAAATCTGGTGCTTTGTATTGTGCTTTTAGCTATTTTTGGAAGGGAGCTGAGCTCAAGCAGGGCATCCTTTCATTTGCGGAGCTTAAGTGCAGGATGCTGGGAAGCAGGACACCAGTTCGCATGAGCTTTTTCTTATGCCTGTGAAGTTACATTCTTTCTCCCCTGGTTCAGAAGTTATTTTTGGATAGTTCCTAACTTACAATGGTTTGACTTATGACGTTTTTATTTTATATGGTGCAAAACTAATATATATTCAGTAGAAACCATACTTCTAATTTTGAATTTTGACTTTTTCTGGTACTAATGGTATGCCAGTTGATCACAAAGCAAATAACTGATCCTGTACAGTAAAACTGTGTTGCTAAGCTATGATGTTCCATCAGTTAAGTATATTAAATACATTTTCAACTTGTGATATTTTTAATTTATCATTAATTTATTGTGACAAAATCCCATCACATGTTGAGAAGCCTCTGCCTATCTGCATATAAGTGATCCAGATATAGATATATAGATGTACATATAGATATAGATGAGATATTTTCTGTGTGTGTGAATGAAAGAATTGAAGTGGTTCCTGAGGTGCCTTTGGAAATATTAAATCATCAAATAAAATGGAATCAGTACAATGTTATATCTTAATCCTACAGAGTAAGTATGTGGGTTTTTTCCTCTTTTAGAAGCATTTTATTGATATTACTCTTTTTCTGGCTTTATACATTAATGAAGAGAAATGCAGATACATTGGTCTGCGACATTGTTACAAATAACATATTTTTTCATGAGTTCTGTTGCATATCATTTGAATACACAGATCATTTTTTTTCCTTATAGTTTCATTTTTATTTATGTTTTTTAATTTTATGAAATCTTTTTTATGGAAAAAATAAAATTTCATGACAAAATAGTAAGAGAATAACAACAAATCATATATTGTGTATTGTTATCTTCAAAGTAGTTACTCAGAGTACGAGATATAGGCATAAAAGTTTTTCCAGATGATATTAACTCAAACCTTTCTTTTCAATGAACTAAGAGAAACAAGTAGTATAACTTTCTTGTACTTTTTCCTTTTCCTTTTCCTCCACCTTATGTCCTCTTTCCTTTTGAAAAATTTCTTCCCATTTCACAATATCTATTGCACATTTCGGTCCTTATTTACCCTTTTAGTTTCTCACACCAGAGAGATAATATGATATTTACACATATGAATCTGATCTCTTTTACTTAGGAATATGGTCTCAAGTTACATGTCTCAAGTCTAATCCTTCTTTATGACTGAGTAGTACTCCATTGTATAAAAAACCCACATCTTTGTATCCATTCCTTGGTTGATGGGCACTTTGGTTGTTTTCAAGATTTAGCTATTACAAATTGTGCTCCTATAAACTTGAGTGTGCATATATCTCTGTGGTATGATGTTTTTAATTTTTCTAGGAAGATACCCAGAAGAGGAGTAGTTTGGTTGATTGGGACCTCTAATCCTAGTTTTTTGAGGAATCTCTAGACTGATTTCCATGGTGTTGCATTAATCTATACTCGCACCAACGGTGGAGAAGTGTTCCTTTTTCCCTACAACCCTGCCAGCATTTGTTACTAGTTGATTTTTGATGATAGCCATTCTTTCTGGAGTAAGATGAAATCTCAGTATTTTAATTTGTATTTCTCAAATGACAATGATGTTGAACATTTTTTCATATATTTGCTTGCTGTTTATATTTCTTCCTCTGAGAAGCGTGCATTCATCTCAGATGCCCATTTTTGGATTGGTCTTTGAATTTGAGGGTCTGAATATTTTTAATTCTTTATATATTCTAGATATAAGTCCTTTGCCTGATGGATAACTGGCTAAAATTTTTTCCCATTCTGTGGTTGTCTTTTTACTCTGTTGGTGACTTCTTTTGCTGTGCAAAAGCTTTTTAATAAGCTGAGAGCTCAGTTATTGATTCTTTGTAACATTTCCCATGTGATCTGGGTTTTGTTCAGGAAGGTTCTGCCTATACCTGTCTTCTGGATTTCTATCTATTTTCTTGTCCAGTAGATTTGGTGTTTCTGCTTTAATATTTAGATCTTTGATCCTTTTTTATTTTAGTGAGATAATGGTGATAGACATAGATCTAGTTTTAGTCTTCAGCAGGTGGGAAACTAGTTTTTCCAGCCCCATTTATTAAAGAGGCTCTTTTTTCCAGTGAACATGTTTGGCCCCTTTGTCACAGATTAGGTGGCTGAGTTTGTTTGGAATGGTGTTTGCACCTTCCAATCTGTTCCACTCTCGCTCTCTCTCTATATATATTTTTGCCATTACCATGCTGAATTTATCACAGTGGCTTTGTAGTATCATTTCAAGTCTGGGATTGTCATGCTCCCCTGACTTGCCTTTGTTGCCAAGAATTGCTTTGCTAGTCTAGGTCTCTTCTGGTTCAAATGAATTGTAGGAATGTTTTCTCTAGTACTGTGAGGTATGCAAATGGTATTTTGATTGGCATTGCATTAAATCTGTGTAATAATTTCAGGACTATGACCATTTTCGCTATGTTGGTTTTTCCCATACAGGTTTTAAAATTTTTTAACTAATACATAAAAGTTATACCTATTTATGGAGTACTATGTGATAGTTCAAAACACATATACATTGTATAATATTCAAATCATGGTCAACTTAATTACCTCTTCAAGTATCATTTCTTTGTCATAAAATCATTCAAAACTCTTTCTATTGGCTTTTAAAAAAATACACAGTTCATCAGATGAAGTATCTTTCTGTGCATGTATTGTATTTTAAATTTACAATATTTTATAACGTAGTATCTTAAACCTAAGGATTAAGGTTGTAGAATCTGTGCTTTGGAGCTAAGGACCTGGATTCAAACTCCTGATACATGTCTTTCTTGAATTTCAATTTGGAAGAAGTTTCTTTTTCTTTCTAGGCCTTGAATATCCTCATATGCAAAATGGAACTAAAATAATATCAATCTAATAGGATAAGCATGAAGCTTGTATAATACTTATGTATATAAAAATGTATAAAATGCTTAGTATGGTTTGATATATATTAAGTATTCAGCAACTATTAATGTAATGCACAATATCACACAGAGATAAGATAAAACAAAATTGTATGTTTCTGATATATTTCCTTGTCTTTATAGAATTTCATTAGTGCTCTCTACCTTTGCGTAATTTCACAGCTTTCCTAAGCCAAACCTCTTCAAATACAATATATTCGTGGTGGCCCTTTGAAAGAAATCTCTTCATTGCTTAGTGGTCTTTTGGGAGACCTCAGGTACTCTTCACCTAGAAGATCTTAAATACCACTTTTATATTTCCCCCCATAGTTCAAGCTGTTTCTGAGGCTGCAGGAAGAGATCACCTAACTGTAGGGGTTTATTTTTCTCATTCAATTAGTAATATCAATCTAAAATGCACACAAATGGTCACTGGGGAGAAGAAAAGAAATATGGAAATGGTAGTGTACTAGTTAGGACTGATTTTGGCTACAGGTAACAGATTCAAATAATGGATTAATCTCTGTCTCATGGAGATGAAGTTCCAAGGAACGAGCCTGGGGTTAGCGCGGCTCTCTCTGGCCTTCGGTGACTTGGCTGGCCCATATTTTTTTCTATCATCCTTAATGTGAAGCTTTTGGCAATAAGTTGTCTTTCTGTTGGTTGGTGGAGCTTGTCTCCACGATCACATTCTTAGGGACATGATAAAATTGATAAAATGCAGGATGCTCACTTAACACTTGAATTTTACATAACGATTGGTTTTTTTAGTATAAGTATGTTCCAAACTGTGTAGGGCAAACTTTCACTAAGAAATTATTTTTGTTTCTCATCTGAAATTCAAATTTAATTAGGTAACCTGTATTCTTGCTTGCTAAATCTAGCAATGTGACACATTTTAGGCAGAAAGAAGGAAAAATGGATGGTAGAAGGTCCCAGGCTTGTCCCTTCCTGTTGGGTGAAGCCCTTTTATATGCTCATGCATTCATTTACATCTCCTTGGTTCCTCCTGGATGCAACGGAGAATGAATGAATGAATGTTTGAAAGAAGACTGACATTCTGTTAGGAAGCAAGGAGAGAATAGATACTAGACAGACAAGGAGTTTCTGTCACAGGCAGAAGTTTGTTCCAGCGTTTTTGTCAGATGGATGAATGGGTCAGAATTGCACAACAGTTTAAAAATGTGCTCAACTGGAGACATCTTGGACACCTCCTTACAGCCACTTCATACCCTTGAGTGCGTTGTGCATTTTTCTAGAAGACTCTTCGATCCCTTCACTATAAATTAATTAAAAAATAAAGTATATTCAGGCATGGTTTTGGAATCTCCTTAACTTTGGGTATATTGAAAAGATATTTTGGACATATAGTTTTGGACTCTCTGCTTAATATTGACCTATTCTATCTAATTTAGCCAGCATCTTCTGAAATATAAGTGTAAAATACAAACAACTTTAGAATAGCTTAAAATAAACCAACAACCTTCATTCCAGCAAGGGAGACTGAGCTCTCTACTCTACCATGCTTCATGTTCTCTTGACTCTTAGGGATGTCAGTTTATGCTAAAGGATTATCTGATAATAAGAATTAACTCATCATTAATAAGTGAAGTAATTTATTGTTAACAAGTAATAAGTAAAGCATTTTAATGAACCAGAAGAGGGTGTAGTAAAAGGCAACCTTACCCAACAAGAAAACAAATTTATAAAAAGGAGGTATTTGAGTCCTTAGAAAGCATATGTCTACAAATGACCAGCTTTGGTAAAGAATGCTGGTGATACATGTAGAATAGATGTGTGACAGTTGCATGATGCTAAGAAATGGGTGCGGTAGCTTTGATCTTGGACTATATCGTACATTTGCTACAGGACTAGGCAGCAGCAATAGCCTAAGGTTGACCCAGTACACCTGTCTTTGCTGAGCATTGGTCCAGCAACCAAGCCATATAAATTGGCCTGGCAGGAGAATAATGATGCTGAGTCCTGGAAGGTAGTGTCTGTGGTGAAGCCAAGCAGGTAGCCCACCGAAGCAGCATGCAAGAGGGCTAACCAGAGAAATAAACCTAGGCACTTCCTAGGTACCTAGGCATGCAGGTTGGAATGAAAGTGGAAGGTGAAGCTTCCCATAGATTTGCTCAAGATGCAGAGTAACAGTGATGAAGTCTTGTTCGTTCAGGCTTTGCTGTGGGTGGGAGGTTGTGGTTAAGACCACTGTGCTCGTTTGGACAGGGGATAAGGAAACAGTATGGTGAAGAAGGGTGACCCCTGTTTGCTTGGGACTCAGTCTTGAAACATGGGACTTTCAGTGCAATACTGGAAAATTCTGATCACCCTTTCATGAAAAAAGTAGATTTAGGGCCCACCACTTGGAAGTCAAAGGTAGGCTTTAGACCCACTAGGCCTCTTCAGTGAAGAATCACCATTTATGAGAGCTACTTAGGACTGCAGAAGCTACTGTATCTGGGCAGAATTTCCAGCTCTACTTAGATCTCTATAGGCTACCCTCAACTGGGATGGCCTGAGCATATTTATGTGATTTAGATATTTTAGCTACTGCCACGCAACTGGGTAATTTTTTTAATGAAAAGTTACAAGGTAGTCGTTCTCTTTTAAAGAGTAAAAGAAACTTGCACACATTTCTGTCCCTGAATAACTGAGCAGCTACTCATATTATAACTACTTAAATATTAATGTTATCATATACAGAGGTACACTGACAAGATGACAGGTTTTATAGCCAGAAGATCTAGGTTTGAGTCCCAGCTCTATCATATATGAGTCCTTTGACCTTGCCGGATTAGAAGGCTCAGAGAGATGAGGTGACCTGAAAAATACAGCAGAGAGTTGCAGTGACCTAGATTCTGTGGCCCAGGAAACTAAGCCCACATTCTGAGCTCCTCAGGCTCTTGCTTTATAAACTGTAATTCTCTTGAGGTGTTAGCTAACATAGTGCTAATGTTAAAACAGAAACCTGGAGCTCCTACTGACTCTTCAGGCTATCATGACACCAAAGAATTTAAAGAGGTTCCTATCTTGATGACATATCATTTTAGCAAAAATAAATGTGCATATTATTACAATGCGTCTGCAGCACAGTCTGTAACTTCTCAGCTCACTTTAACTGCAGTCTCGTGACTGACACAGATGTTATTGCTCCCCAATTACAGTGTTTTCTGCTTGGAGGCATCTTGTCCTCTGTAATATATCATGGGCCAGAGCCCCAGTGCTAAACATTAGCTAGTAATTTATGATCATACCTTCTGAGGCAGAGAGGGCAGCCATAGCTCACTTTGGACTTGGAAAAGCACTCCAGGTTTTCCCTCAGCTCTTTCTTCCTCTTTTCTCTTTCTGTATTTGCTCATTACTATATCTTTTCAATTTAGGGATGGCCTGGATCCTGCCACGTAAATCAAAGAAGAGAGGGTCTGACTCAGCCGCCTAGCCTGGGTCACCTGGAACCCATTATGATACAGAATCATAAACAACTCCATTTTCCCTTCGGAGAGAGACCAGAACAACTGAAGTTAAGCTACCTGCATAAGAGTTGAGTGCGATCAGCTGTACTTAATCTTTAAATGTCCAACCCACTGATAACCTTTGGTTTGCTTTGATAACTATGAAATAAATTCTCACTGCATTGGATACCGGCATTCTGGTTTCTATTCAAGGCTAGGGTGCAGATGTCATGGAATCTTGGAGTGGACAGCAGTCCTTGGAGATCTCTAGGGCCAGTTACTGGCTTTCAGGTACTTAATTTCTAAGCCTCCCTCTGCCGACCCTAAATTTCTTTATGGAATGACATGGCGTTTGTGCATTATCAAGCTTTAGATATTCTGTGGGGAGAAAACCATTTGGAGGTAAGGGAAACAGGAGAAGAAGCTTTTAAAATTAAAGCTTTGCACCATAGAGAAGGAACACAGTCTAAGCTAGTTTTGAGCATCTTGCATTTTTTGTATTTTGAAGAGAAAAAAATAACAATAAAACAGAGTTGCAAAACAGGTCAGTAGGGGAGTTACAATAATTAATACATTATGTATTGTTGTCTTTGTAGTAGTTTCTCAGGGTACAAGATATAGGTATCTTGCATTCGAATATGACTTTTCTATTTCCTCATCCCTTTCCCCCAGCAGTGAGATTTTTAGAAGAGGATGTTAACTCTCTTGAGCATGGTTTTCCTCCTCTGTAAAATGAGGGGAATGGTTAATGCTTTTCAAACTTCAATGTATATAGGAATCAATTGGGGATCTTGTGAAAATACAGATTCTGATTCAGTAGGACCAGAGTAGGGCCTTACATTGTACGTTTCTACAAAGTTCTGAAGGGGTACAATTTTGTGGGTCCAAGGACACTGCTTTGAGTAGCAGTAAGGACTAAATCAGCCTAAATCAGTGGTTCTGGTTAAATTGCATAAGAAGACATTAAAAATAGTCATGGCCTCACTTAAAATCAATTAACCTAGGATATCTGGTAGTTCAAGACAAGCATTAAGTCTCAAAGAAACAAATAAATAAAACCCCAGGCTATTCTAATACACAGCCACGGCAGAGCACCATATCCTTACATCAGTGATTCTTAAAATTCAGTGTACTTCAGGATTGTAGAAAGGGTTGTGAAAACACAGGTTGCTGCCGCTCTGGGGACCACACTTTGAGAAGCACTGGCTTAGATGATCTTTAAGGTCCTCTTCAGCTCCAAACATAGACTATGCTATCAAAATGTTCTTCTCTTCCCAAACCATGTGCTAGAATAGTGGAAATCATTTGCAACTCTTGTATGTGAATTTTAAAGACCATTACTCAATTGAACCAAGCCATGTGTCCAAGACATGAAATTTTTTCATTGCTTTCATAATATGACTTCTTTTTCTGTTTTGATTATAAACATGAAAAATAGCCATTATAAAATTATGGAACAGAATGACAGATGTAATGAAGACACGTACAATTTGCTATACAATGTTACACTTCCATTCATTATTTTCTTTTTATACTAAAGATATACATTTAGTTTTACCTGCTATATAAATTGTTAAGTGTGGCACATACAGTAGGGCTGTATCTGGGATTTTTAACCTGATTCTATCACTTAACAAGTTTGGGGATCTTCGGCAACTCCATACCTTTCTGTGATGAAATTTGCTCATCTGTAAAATGGAAATGGTAATACTGTTTACTATGTATATTTCTTGAGAGGATTAAATTAGTTAATACATGTAAAGCTATTAGAAAAATTCCTGGCTCATAACACTATATTTACTTTATTATTATTTAATGTAATAAGAATTTCCTATGCCATTTAGAAAGACTTTGTAAATATAAACTTACCTAGACTTTGAAATATTTTCTAGGATGATTATATCCACCATAATTTACTTATCCATCTTCTTATTTTTGTACTGTTCTGAAAAATTTCTGTGGGTGCTTTTTTTTTTCTCATTTACGCAGATTTCCTACAAGTAAGAAGTGAGTCAATGGGTTTCACTAAGGTCCAAGTTACAAATCATTTGTGCTGAGCACATTAATTTTAACAAAATGAAGAATCAGAGTTTTCATGCATATGTACATTCCTTTGATGACGTATTTCTGGAAGTACATTATAAAAGTTACAATTAATTGACATTAACTGCCTTCTACCTACTTCCTCATATGCTAGAATTGGAAGTGAGCAGTAGAGCTTGTTTATATTTTCTCCTCATTCCTAATTATTTATTCATTAAAAAAGAATCAAAGAGCACAATGAAAAGAAGGCATAATCTTACTCTGGTATCTTTCAATTAGAGAAGCCAGAGTAGTAAAATAAAACTGGGCGGGCTTGCATATTGGTCATTGTTGGTGAAAATAGGGCGTAAATTTTATGAAGCTCATCGCTCCGCTATTTATACCTAGCAAAAGATCAAAAAGTACTTGGTAGTCACTTTCTATCATGCTCATGCATATGAATTAATTAATACTAAATATATTCATGAACTACTGTGAGACCTAGTACTGGATTAAAGTAACTATATTTTTATCATAATTCCTTAACACATCCTACTTTAAATTTATGTCAGTTTATGGACTACTAAAAGCGCATGGATTTTGAAGTTGTGCAGATCTGGTTCCAAATCCTGGCTCTACCACTTATGGTGATGTGATATAGCACATAGTTTAGTGTAGGCAAGTAGACACTGAAAAATATAGTAATATAGTAATCTTTACTGATATTTGTCATACTATGTTTAAAAACAGAGAAACTAGAAAAAGAGTATATTAATGTTTGGTTCATGGGTAGGTTGCAATTGCATATAGAGCTATGAGGGAAAAGCCTTATCAAAAACTATTCCTCAAGGGGTACCTACATCCACAGGAAAACACACAGAGGAAAAGAAGTGCAGAGGACTTGGCATTAGGAACGTTCTAGTCAGTTTGTTCTAGTAGGGTGTGTTGGGAGTACAGTAGCAGGAGACAAGATCTGGGAGGCGAACAGTGGGGACAGATTACAAAAAACCTTATAGGCATTATAACGTCTTAGGTTTGTACTTAGAGGAGGAGGCACAGACATTGAAGGGTTTTGTGCAGAAGGTACAGTTGAAAATATCACTGACCAAGTTTATCCTTGGACATGCTGCTGAGACTAATGACACCTCAAATTGGATTACTCAAAGATAATCGAATCTATGTGGCTGGAGCTCAGGAGTTCTGCAGAGAGGTACATTTGTGGGTCATCAGTCATTCAATGATAATCAATATATCAAGCCCTGAGGATTGATGAGACCTTCTGGGGGGTGTACAAAATGCAGGGAACTGGGATGATGGGGTGGGGATCCCAGAAGGTAGGAAGGAACCTTAGGAGACTGGTGTCAAGAGGCTCAGGGAAGATCCCTAAGAAGGATGGGCAGGGATCGGGGAGTGGCCCAAACATGCCAAGAGAAGAGTCCATTGGACTAAGTGATACAGCATGATACAGCAAACACTGATGACCCTGGCAAAAGTGACTTCAGCGGACTGGTGATGCAGATTATTAAAAAAGAATGTAAAGAAACCAGTGGAATGAACATGGATAACCCAAGTTTAGTGGTAAATGGGGAGCAAAGATAGGGTAGCAGCTGAAGGAAGGGGTTTTTTAAGGTGGAAACAACTCAAGTATGAATCACATGGTGGTGAAAAGGAAACCCTGTTAGAGAGAAGGATATTTAATTTCTGGGGACGGGGGTGATAGTTGATGTGAGACTCCCAAGAAGATTGGCCAGAGGGAATGAGATCTAGGGCAAAGTGGAAGGATGAACACTGGAGAGACCAGCGCAGGAATGGAAAGTGATGCTACTGGGCAAGGTTGAAAGGCCTTTGTAGCCTTACCTGCATACATAATTATACCTGGTACACATGGGGACCCATGTAGGGTCAAGCATAGGGAATGGCAGTGATTCTGAGGCTACTGACCATGACATGAGATAGCTATCAGTTGCCGGAAAGTCTCAGAGTCCGAGAGGACAGAACTATGATTAAGTGTGCCTTCCTTTGATTTGCAGGGTATCAAGTGACCATTTCACAGGATGGAGCTATATGGAATGAGAAATCAATTATTCTTATTCCATCACTTTGAATTGATTATTTCAATTGAATGTACATTTTGCAGCAGGGATTATGTGATGATGTATGCTACAGGCTGTAAAAAATGTGTACTAAACTAAACTTTTATAAAATTTTCACATTAACTTGAAATTTATGACTGACCTGTTAGCTACACTATTGTTCGGTCAAATGGAATATTTTCAATTCTTTTAAAAAACCCAGTTAGAAAATGAATATAGCTTAGCAAAGTACAATATATTTCTTTCTTTCTGTCTTTTTTTTTTTTTTTTTTTTGCTTTGGAGCACTTACTTCAACAAGTACATATAAGAAATCTAAACTTCAACAGGTTTAAGAAATCTAAACAGGGCCAGGGATATAGCCCAGTGGCACAGCGCCTGCCTGGCAAGCATGAGGTCCTGAGTTTGATTCTTGGTGCCAAACGAAAGGAAATCTAAACAGATATAAATTTTATAAATTCAAGATATAAATTAAGGTATTATGTACATTATTTATAGGATATATAAGATATAATTTAAGATATAAATTTTAATATATAAAATTATCTCCTGGTAATTCAGACTGTTACCAACTATTTTAATTACTTGATTAGCATTTTTATTTTCAGTAGTGCATTTACCAGGATCACAGCTTACTTTGCCACTTATTCTATATGAGAGAATTACAAAGACCCCCATATAGAGAAGGTAAAAGCATAATATTTATGAAGTCCAACAACCTTTTAAAATTCAACTCTAAGCTTAATTTTAACCAAACCACTGTAAGCATCTGTAAAAACTGTTCACCCTGACGAACCGAGCTTGCCTGAGAGCCTGTAGCCTTGAGTCAAGTACGAGGGTCCCTTTAGCATGGAGGGAGCTGGACGGGTAGAGCTGGAAAATCATACTTAAAGGTGTGCCTTCTCTCCCACCCCCGTACCCGCACCTGCCCCTTTGCAGTATTGGGGATGGATCCCAAGGCCTTCGCTACATTCTTAGTCCTTTTCTTGTGTTTTATTTTGAGATGGGTTTTTGGCAAGTTGCTAAATTGCCCAGACTGGCCTTGAACTTGTGACCCTCTTGCCTTGGCTTCCCAGAGTGAGGGGCATATGGCTGTGTGTGCCACCATACCTTGCTTCCCTTTTCCTCCAGGAGCGGTTTGTTATTTGCTTTCTGCTACTTGGTACAAACTAAGTCACTCAAGATAGACTGTTTTTTTTTTTTTTTTTTTTTTTTTTTTTTTTTTTTTTTTTTTCTTTATGAGAAACTACGTATTCAGCTCTTTCATCTAATGAAGTATGATGATTTGTGAGGAGCTCTAAAGTACTGGTGATACCATCTTTAAAGGGTGTACTAGGACCTTCCTTCAGAGAGAAAGAAACGGGAGAAAGAAACTGCTGACCTGCCTGTCTACATAGGGTGCTGGGGGGCTCAGTCCCTCTGAGAGAGTTGTGTTTGCATCCACATAGTGTTATTCACAGAGATGGAGACCAAAGAATCCAAAAATAGTTGTCCCTTGAAGTTAAGTCCTTGTCTTTTTCCGTCTAAAGTCACAGATACATAACTGTACTAATCAGTGTCTGAGGAAGCCTTTATTTAACATTTTTCATAAAAGTTATAATTCTTATATTCCTGTTTATGGAATTTCAAAACTCTTCCAAGCTGGACGCTGAAAAAGTTATTACTCCGAATTTTCTCTTTGTAGAATTAAGCAACATGTCGAGCATTCCATGTATCTTATGACTCAGGCACCTACTTAAAGCTTTCTCTTTTTGTGTTTGGTTATGAAAAGGAGCCCAAGAAAATGAAGATATCTGGTGGTCTTCCCTGAAGCTGAAATCAGTTGGCATCCATCAGGTGCTTTTATTTTCCTGGCCTTGAAATCTTCTGGCCGGGTTACGGCAGAACTATTCTCAAATGTCCTCATAGTTAGCAAATAAATCTTCGCTTTTTCATTCTTTCCTTCCCCCTGGGCCTTCGCCTGCCACCCCCCCTTTTCCCTCCAGGTCCCCTCCCACACATGCTCACACAGTATTGTGCACTGCACCTTGTTCTCTTGCTCCTTTGCTTCCATCAAGGGTGGAGAAAAGCTCTCAGAACGGGCCGGTTTGCAGCCATCATCCATGCCCTGGGTGAGGACACAACCCACATGTTCTTGGGTTTCTTGCTCCTCGGCGTGGATGAAGTACTTATCTCACATTAATCTCTGGGCTCTGCGGCCCGGAATTCTTTACACTGCGTCATGCCGGCCCATAGCCGCCTTCAGTGCCCCTGCGCCTTACTAGCAGTTTCCAAGCTGTCTTGTACTTTATCAGACTGGCTCCTCTGGGCTCCTGTCAGGTCTGTTCGGGCCCTTGTTATAAACAATGGGGCCCCCTCAGCGCTGTGCTGTGCTTCACCATTCCGCGCTGCCAGGTATAACACTGTTCTTGCCCAGAGACTGACTCTCAATTTTCTTTTCGCTTTTCTCTCTAATTCTGTCTTTTCAGAGCACATCAAAAAGCCCAGTTAACAAGGTTGGGTGGAAAACCAGATGTCTTCAATTCACTGCTTCTGTTTAGGTCACAAAATCCTTGTATGTCTCCTTAGTTTAACGTAAATGGCCTCAGGCAGCATAAATTCATGCGGAAGAGCAGAATCCCAGGCTAGGTTTATACCTCGATGCAGCAGTTTTTTAGCTTCCTAAGGTACAATTTGAACTGGAATATAACAACCAGCTCTGAAGCTTTCACTTGGTACTCCACATTGTCCTAGGTGCTTACCTTTGTTATTCCATCCTTGTAACCCTTTGGTATTACACTATTTATTATTAAATTATTACTGTGATTCCCCTTCTAGAGCTGAGAAAACTAACCCGGAGAAGGGATAAGAGATTCACATACCGAGGATCACAGAACTGATAAGGGCCTTGTTAGGATGTGGTTCCAGGGTTCATGCTTACCCTCTCGAACATCACCTCCCACTCTGCAAAACAAGTTACTTTCATCTGAGCAAAACACACTGTAGCTTTTAAGAAGAAAAATTGCTCTAAAAGCGACATAAATAACTCAATTTTGTTGTAAACTTAAAACTGCTAAAAAAATTAAGCTCTATCAATTTAAAAAAGGACATAAGCACTTTTAGCTAAAGCAGGTTAAGAGGTGTGTTTATACATCATGATCATCACTCTTTTAGATATTCACAAAAATAGTTAAGTGACACAATTCATGTGGAAATACTTCTAAGCACCATGTTATTATGTGCAGATTACAGCATGAGAATGCTCAAGGGATGACCTTTTTACATGGAATTTGCATTATCCTATTCCCTGGAAATAGACCTGTAAATTGGTGGATATTTGTATAGTATTGTGAATCTTTACCCGCTAGATGAATAAACATAAACTCAGACTTTGTGGCTGCTGATCTGACATTTTTTACCAACACTAAATCGCCTTAAAAGATTCTTTCCGAGGAACTTAATATTTTGTAGAAGATCTTTGTTCCAGAAGCCAAAACTCTTGAGTCGTTGTTTTGTTGAATGAAATATAATACGAGAGAGTTAATCTTGCAATAATTCCTGTAACTATGACTTGGGAAAGGGAAGGGAGTGGAGCTTCACAGACAGCTCACAACCACAGGGGATCGGGGTATGGGGGCCGGAGGCGGGGCTCTGTGCAGAAAATGAGGTAGCGGTGCGGACACAGGAGGGCTGTCTCCAGCAAGAGAGCGCTACTTTCCCAATGAGAGAGGGGCCTAATATTGATAATTTGGTTTCATTACTGATAGCTATCAGAGGGGATGTTGCTTCCCTTTTCTATGTAAAATATTCTTTTTTAAAAAAAAATTAGACTCCTTTGGATTGAGAAGAGATGAGGGTTATCTTTATACTTCAGCACTTCCAAAGGGCTTGGTAGTCATACCTTTTTTTTTTAAAGCAGATGGACCACATGATTTTTGAGAGTATGTGACT
Organism: Dinomys branickii; assembly: GCA_004027595.1. Lineage (NCBI taxonomy): Eukaryota > Metazoa > Chordata > Mammalia > Rodentia > Dinomyidae > Dinomys > Dinomys branickii. The sequence goes on along the minus strand of PVLD010013686.1, from coordinate 32,531 downwards.
CAGAGCTGCAGGAAGAACAGAGGAATCTCTAGGCTGAATCTCTCCCTCCCGAGACTCAGAACTGTTTCTCCAATTTAGGAGTACTTCCTCTCCTCCCTACATCCTTGGCTTCAGTGACTGCCAAAGAACCACATTAAATGCAGTTGTAGGAAAGTATTAATGTTTTTCAGAAGTCGTGTAAGAGGGTTGGCTAAAAATAGGAAAACCAAAAAGCACTAAAAACTGGCACATATTTTCCAGTTTCTCAACCTTCTATCATAATTTTCATAACCTCTCATTTCCAAAAAGTCATTTTTTATGACATTCTTTCATGGTTTTGCTCCATAGTTCTGGTCCTAATGCCTATCATGGAGGGAATATGCCAAGCATGAATGATATTATATGCATTCAATTTGACTTCATCAACTCAATACTGGACACGCACAATTTAAAAGAGAAGAGGTTTCCTTTGGCTCACTATTTCAGGGAATGCAGTCCATGGTTAGTTGGCTCCAGGGCAGATACATTATGGTAGAAAGGCACACCGAAATGAAGTTTCTTAGCTCATGGGAACCAGGAAACAGACCAGGGGAACAGTGTTAAAGAAGAGACCAAGGAGCCAGGTATAGACTCTTAGGTCATGAATCCATGATCCACCCAAACACACTCAGAAGTGTCCTTTTACTAATTCTTTGGGCAGCTCCCAAGCCAATCAAGTTTACAGTTAAAATTAACCGTCATACCACTTCATGCTTTTTCACTGCCTCTATGTCAGGATGGACATGAATAGTATTAGAAAAAATACCAGAATTTCTGAGGATTCCCTAATTTTAAGGAAGAGTGTCTGATAAGTACCTTATGAGGATTAGAATTAATGTCACACCTACAGCCTTCTCTTCTACATAAAAAATCTGTTTTGATCAATAGGTCTGACACATCTACAAAGATGATGAAAATAAAATTACTTCATTGTAGTTTGGTAGCTTTTCCCTCACAGGAACAATAAAAGAAATATTCAATGCCCAACTTAGCAATTCAAATAAATCCCACAAGAACAGGAAACCAAGTGGAAATTCAAATATAAGCTGTGCCCTACAGTTGCCATCAATAATCCCTGAAATGAAAACAATGAAATTAGAATGTTGTTTGGCTTGCCCTCCCACCTGATAAGTGAACGAGGGATCAGCCTATTTTCTTCATTTTTAGATCAAGAGCTAATTAGGTGGAGAAAATCCAACAGAAACTGGGCAGTGACGTTCTCTCCTTTGTCAATGACAAAATCATGTAGCAATTTCCTGACCTGCAAAAACATCCCAATAAATCTCCTCTGTATACCATTAGGAAGTTTTGTGGGACTGGGTGGACTTCAGAAGACTGCTAACCTTGAGCAGTTCTGCCGTTATCCTGCTCTTATTGCTCAATGGAAAGTTCAGTGGAATCACCAAGTAACAGGAGACTAGGTTCATGGCCATAAATCTCCAGGAGATGCTCACTGACATCCACAATGCTCTGTGGAGTGAGTTTAACAAGGTCATTCTTGCTGAGCTTCCTTTGAGTTGGAAGCTACAGCTTACTGTCAGGCCCAGAGCCAGGCTGTTAATCATGGAGAAAACCAGAGGGTGAGAGGTGGGGAGGCCATGAAAGGTAACTTTCAGGCCTGGTCTCAGTGTCCAGTGGAGCCTGGTTGCAAACCCTGTACAGAATGGCAGCCCCTTGGGGGACCTCTGTGCTACAGTTGAGATCCTTTTCTGCACCTGCTGCTTTGGCTTAAATATTTGGTTCATCATTCATGGGTTCAAAAAGGAATTTCTGGACCTTGTCTTCAAAGTCTTCTCACTCAGCTGCAGCCATCTGAGCATATCTTTCTTCCATTCTTGAATCTAGCCTCACTAACCATCTTTTGATGTCTTTTTACAGATTTTTCTCTCTTGTCAATCTTTGCTGCCTACTGATGGAGTGATTGTGCTTCATTCCCTTGAATTTGTCGTGAATTTGGTGACAGAAATTTTTTAAAAAGCCAATCAGTCAACCAACCAAACACACACCAAGGAGATTAAGACAGGGCCAGTGGTATTTTGGAAGTGCTCTTGTAGTGGCAGTGAGGGAGTAAAAAATCCATCCGAGGTAAAGAATCCAGCCAGTAGGAGGGTAGCATGGTGTCTTGGAGCTGCTGTGTAGTTGCAGTGGGAAGATTAGGGGCTCAGAGGGCACTTGTAGGATAAACTTACAGTTCATAATGACTTAGATGCTATTTCATTTGCTCCTTAGCACAGTGTCAGGAAGTAAACAAAGCAGGCACTGTTATTGGCCATTTGGAGATGAAACAACTGAAACTTTGAGAGATTGCATGACCTCGGCCAGTAAGTTTGAATCTAAATGTTGTGATCAGTCACACAGGTCCTATGCTGAGATGGTCAGCATTTTGTTATGTAAAGGCCCTGGTTATAAATAATATAGGCTTTGTGGGCCACACGGTCTCTGTCGCAACCACTCAACTCTGCCATTGTAGCATGAAAACATCCAGACAATACATAAACAAATGGGCTATGTTCCAATAAATCCCTATTTATAAAAATAGGTGATGGATGCTACTTGGCTTGAGGCCTATGGTTTATAGACCTCTGTCCTATGCCATAAGCCTGTAATTGGCCTGATGTTAAGAGTCAGGATTCATAGACCATTACATAATCTTGTATATTTGCATTCTTAAAAAGTAGATATTGATAGATTGTAAAGGAACACAGTCTAACCTAATGTGATTCATATAGCAAGGAGAGAACTCAGGGAGGTAAGTCCGTGTGGAGATTACTTAATAGAGAGACGGCAGGAGCTCAGGAGATACCACGGATGAGGGGGGTGAATGCGTGGGACTGAGCAGTGATTTTCTAAGTGCCTCTGTGGTGTGACTGCCCTGGCACTGGTGTGGTTCTTTTCTCAGCTCTCTCCCTCACTAGTCACATTTCCTAGAAGCTGTCACCTCTCTTCTGATACGACAAGTATCCTGGTCCATACATCCTGACAAGAAGATGCAGGCTCTGCCCTGAGGTCAGAAAAGGAAACCTGGCAGGAAAAGGGGATCTGGGAGGCTAGATAGGAACAGGGATTTGCTTCCTTTACCCACTTCTGCCTGTCATCCAGTGACCTTGTTATTTGGTGAACACGTTTCCACTCACCTGGGTGGTTAGTCCTGCCACTAAAGCTGGAAGGAAAACTAGGAGAAAACCTCAGGTCACAATTCACTCTTTGACCATTGTAAATTTCTGTTTATACTCAGAGAAATGAATTTCTTAGTAGATCCCGGGAATCCCAGACTCCTCCTCATGGTCATAACGTATACTTTCAGGTCCACTTCCTCCCGTCATTCTCCGATGTTCCCACCATCTAGGGTGTTTCCCATCGGTCCCTTTCCTACTCCTCCATCTACCTGATCCTCATCCCTTTTTGGCCCTGACTTCCTTCTTGGAGCTGTCTCTCATCAGTTCTAGCCTTTCTGTTAGTATTGTATCTTATACTGCATTAAGATCTAGATCCTAATGAACTTTTCATGCATGAGCTGTTCTGCAGTGACAGCTAAGCTGCTTGGCATCCTGGGTTTTCAGTTGTTTATATCTTCCCACATAGTGCCAGCCTCACACTATGAACACCTAGTAGCTGGGTTGTACCCACAATTATGACCTTGCAGTGGGCCACTACCTTGGAAGTTTTTTCTCTCAGTTCCTCAGCACTTCCCTTTAAAACTCGCTCATTTGGCTGGTTCCTTAAGACTTCTGTGCTCCTTTTAAAGCACAGAAATAGGGGTTGGCCACTGTGCTTTTCTCCTGTGGGACTTGAAGTAATTTCCCTTGAGGAAGACTGGGAGACAGAAGTGATAAGGTGTGTAAAATAGTCCTTTTCTATCGATTCTCCAGGCCTTGTATTTGTTTAAGCCCAGTGGGTCATGTCTAATAGGTTCTCTATAAAATCCGTGAGAGACCATATCTTACTTTGCTCAGAATTGTATTTCCTCCACTTAGCAAGTATAAGACGCATAGTGGATGTGTAATAATTTTTGGCTGAGTGAAAGAGTGAGGGGGTGAATACTACCCTGACCCAGTCCTGGGTGAATCTCTTGTCCTCTGGAAAGGGGACTGATTTCTGGAAGTGGGGACATGGCTTTGATTGTTCCCCCTAGCCAGATCATCTCGGCGTTTAGCTATCCTTTGTGGTCAATGAGACTTCGTGCAAGTGGAGTATTTTAGGGCCCCTCTAAGGTACCAGATTAGGGCCTGGTTGAATAGTGTTCTCTCAACGAGTAATGAACAGAGACCCAATAAGTGAAGTTACTGTCTGGGACATGCTCTGATCTGATGCAGCAGAGCCTGCTTGGTGCTTGCTCCTTAGTTTACTGAGATATGTTTCTTGTCTTGACCCACTGATGTGAAATTCCTCTACAGAATGGGTCACACGTGCAGTGAATGTGCAGTGTGACCAATATTTGCTGTTGTGACTATTAAGAAAAAATTTGATTTATCATATGGCAAAATAGTTAATTTTTCTAATGTTTTTTTTAATGTTTTTAATCCTCTTTTGGGCATTCTGTAATAAAATACTAAATATAATGGCCAACTCTTTAGAGTTTAATTAATTGACTCGGGCATATTTACCACAAGGTGGCAGTATAACAGCCCCTTGCTTATTAGGGATGCAGCTATCTCTTGAGATAGTGGAGAGATGATTTTTTTCTTCCTCAAGTTTCTAAACTCTAAAATCACATCCATATGTCCCGATTTGTAGTTATGTAGGTTTTTAAAGTTAGACACATACCCTCGTAAATTCAAATTCTCTCACACTCACAAAACCTCTCATACACAGCACGCTCATTAGAATAGGATGAATATTCTTTTTAGCACATAGTCGTGTGTGAATGTTATGTAGTAATAATTAAACGATCTTTTACAAAGCAGACAAAATCAAATTTAAGACTTAGTATACAATTTTTAAGGGAGTACACAGTGAATACCCTACGAGGAGGGGGTGGTATGTCTGCCCACAAGATGCCTCAGTAATTTGGGGCTGGTACTCGAACAAGAAGAGAATGGAGGAGGGTCTGTATGAGCCTGGAGGGGAGACACCCACAGGGAAGTTATCAGCTGTCACCTTTTGGCTGCAAGCATTTACTAAGTTGTCCCTTGTTTTATTTTTAAAAGCCTGGTCTTTGTTTTTTTAAGAATTTATGGTCCAAACCTATAGAAAACAGAAAGAAACCTCAGGAAACATGTGAAAAGCCAGGTGCCATCACCATCATGAGAGGAAGGAGAGAAATAAAGAAGGAAAATGTTTCCTGCCTATGTGTTTTTCTAAGAGTTGAGCGAGGAGGCGAGAATGGGCCGTGTGGCAGGTCAAAGGATCCCAAGAGTGATGGACCCTGCTTCCTGTCCCACTGCGGCCCCTCTCCCCTCTAGGCTGCCTCGGATTCCTTCTGTGTAGAAGGAAGGCTGTGGACCTAGGTCTCGGTCTTAGAAGCACTAACAGAAATAAGTTATGCCACCAGCCGATGTTAATGACTACAATACTCTTCAGTGTTTGTGTTGAGATAAGTGAGGAAAGTAGGTTATTAGATAGCAGCTCATCTTTCCACCGCCCTCTCAGAGAGGCCCGATGTATGTCAGCATATAGAGGCTCTGGGTAGTCTGGAATAAGCTAGTTTAACTTCAGCTTAGTGTTTCAACCTTAATTTTACCATGGAACACAATTCTTCCCTCCACCCCAGCTCCCCAAATCCATTAACATCAAATGAATGTTAGCGAGCTGTGATAGATAATTTAGGAACCACTGAATTAAGGGGTCCCTGAAGTTTTCTGCAGCTCTAGGAATCTGAAACAGAAGCTCCAGGAGGGCAGGGAACCACATCTGACTTCTTTACTTTATTCCCGACGGTTGAGAGAGAGATACATAATATTTGTACAATCAGTAGATGAACTGTAGGGAACAGGTTTTTCTCCCGGCTCCTTCTGGAAAATATGGACTCTTTCTATTCCTCCTTTGAAGTTAAGTGCATATCACATTAAAGTCCAGCTAGAGAAAGGAGACAGACCTTTTTTTTTGGTCTAAAAACACATGGGAATTATTCTAAAAGTCTTGCCAATGTAAAAATGTGATCACTTTGAAGACATTTGAGCCAAATAACACTGCTTTTCCATTTCCTTCCCTGTTTTTATGAGTTCAAGGCTTATCCAGATCCATTTAGAGAAAATAATAATTATAAACAACAAAAAAAAATTGCATGAAAAACCATTAAAAAATCCACTGGAAGAGGTGAACAGAGGTCCATTCTAAAGATCACAGGAGAAAAGTGGGAAGAATGGGAGGTTCTGAAAAGACCAAGAGGCTCGTGGAAGTGAGGATGAAGAGATTTCACAGAAAGGGGGAAGCTCTCTCCAGGATGAGGAAATGGTGACTGAGTGGTTAGAAGTTTAAAAGGCTTGTGGAATGAACTGAGCAATGTAGAGAAACCACAACCAGTGCTAGTAGACTCTGTGTGGGCTACTCTTACTTACGGTTTGTGCCTGGACGGCCCCTGACACCTCATGAACTTAGAGGTGTAGTCCACCAGGTTATGTATGTGTGAGAATTCAGTTCAAGGGAAAACGTTTCTCAAGGCCTACTGGTACTACTCTGTTATTAAAGACATAAGAAGAGATGAGACCGAGTGCATTCAGGGTGTTAGGGCCGTGGACAAAGACGTAAGAAGGGAAAGGAGGAGGTTCGAGCGTGCTGCTCTACTCACAGGTCTAGTATTATGGGAGGCAATGTCTGTTGCCTGTGATACACCCTTCTGATTAAGGCAAGTTCCCCCATGATGCCGGCTAAAATGCAACGTGACCATAGTAAAATGAACACACCAACTCAATGGCGGTAGGCATATTCACACCGCAGAAAGCAGGGCCCTAGGGAACAGAACAGGCAGATTTTGACAGGGGAGAGGGAGCTGAGATGTATGGAGCAGTGCTGTGGAGACACTGCCGAGGCCCTGGCAGTGAGGATAGGAGTAAAAGGCTGGAGGCACTGAAGGTATGTTTGAGACATAGGACATGGGAGACCCTGAAGGTATGTCTTCTTTCTGTTTCCCAATTATATTCATAGCAGATACGAAAAAAAGACAACGTTAGGTCAAAAACAAAAGACCTTGAAAGGCAGCCTAGGCCTCCCCATTTCTGCCTAATACCAATTATTAAATTTATGTGTATTTTATAATTAACTAGCAATATTTATAATATACCTGTATAATATTTATATTAAATATTGTACAAATATATTTTTGTCATTATTACAAAAGTAAGCAAAATTAAGTTCAAAGTTTAAGGTTATCCTCATAATTGTTCTGTCTTATTTATTTGCATTTTAACATCATGCTGTGTGTGTGTGTGCGTGCGTGTGTGTGTGTGTACTGGGGATCAAAAACTGGAGCCTTACACATGTACTCTACCCCTAAGCCATACCTCCACCCCCAGATAGTATTTCTTAATATGGAGAAAAAGGAATGATGTTGCAGTTGGAACTGAGGAATTGCACGTATTGTGGAGCCTGTAATATTTCCAATCAAAACATAGTGAACTCAGATACCGATGTGGAGTTATTAGCTATAGTCACTCTGTATTACTGCTTGACTCCCCTTGCGTACATACACACCATGTTTAGTTTTATACCACCATATGTGTCTAAAAAACACATGGGAAACATACACCTCTAAGATGCATCATGTGTGAGTGTCACCTGGAAAGTAAGTCATATCCAAAGAAAGTTGCTAACTGTGACCTGGGTCCATCTCTCCAGCATACAGATGGGACAACACCGCTGACATAAATTGAGATAAGTCCTTTAGCCGTGTGGATGCCAGTCATAAAGCCACATAATTTTAAGAGTATTTTATTGAAAATTTTCATCCATTAAAATACAATTCAGCTATACATCCTTGTTCTTATATGGTTTGTGTTAATTTTCCGAAGTTACTACAATAAAGTTTAAAAAGAAACACTATAACATTTGGTATTTAGTGTTTCCCATTACAGAAGATAAGTTAATAAAGTTTAAAGGACTAAACAGATTATTAACAAATAAATGTATACTGTTTTATACATATTTCAAAACATCACATAAACAAGATGAATATATCTTAACAAAACAACAAGTTTGTATTTTTAATGTCAAGGTAAGGTATTCATTTTTGCCTAACAGCGTAAGACTCTACTCAAAATATTAATTTCATCAGCTTTTTACAGTTTGCTCTTAGGCAAAATCTAGCAGTTTGGGTAAAAAAAAGCATAATTTATACTACTGTCCTTGGTTGTGATTTAAATGTTATGTCAACTTTTCAATATTCAAAGTAGAAAAAAATTCAGCTTTAAAGTTAACTTTTATGAAGGAGAATTAATAGCTTCTTCAGGTTCCAGTAACACCAGCCACCTTATCCAAACAACAAAAGAGAAAGCGGTAGCCATATTTTAGCTCCTTACAATGTTAAAACTATGTTTTTGACATTTCAGGTGATAGCTGTGGACCATTTCATGCAAAGAAAAATTCTGTTTTAGGTTCCAGTAGAAGTCCTCAAGAGATTGTAGGTACGTTTGTCTGACACACAAGAATTTTGTTATAAGCCATGGGTAGGACACAGGAAAGGAGAGGTGTGGTCAATGGAATAATTCACCTGCCCAAGGAGGTCCATGCCCTAATTCCCAGACCTGTGCATATGCTGCCTCACACGGACAGGGAGCTCTGCAGATGTGATCAATGTAAGGACTTGAGGTGGGGACTTTATCCTGTATTATCCTGGCGGAGTCAATGTAGTCACAAACATTCTTATAATTGGACAGCAAAAGGGTCAAAGTCCAAATGAAGTGTGAGAGCAAAAGCAGAAGTGGGGCTGGTGAACTTTGGAGACGAGGAAGGACAGGTACGAGGGCAGAAGTTCCGAGAAGCCGGAAAAGGCAGCAGGAAATGTATTATCACCTATGTTCTTCAGAAGGATACAGCCCGGTCAGTGAGCAAAAACCTTGCTTTTCATCCACTGGGATTCATTTTAGACCTTTGACCTCTAGAACTGTAAGATGACAAAGTTGTGCTGTTTTTAGTTCTCAATCTGTGGTGACGTTTTACAGCAGTAACAGGAAACAATATATCTGAACTCTAATGTTCTCTTTTTCTCAGAGAAAACTCCTGAGAATTAACACGATGAAGTAGAAGGAGAAGATAGAATTAAACAGGTCATTCTTCAAAACCTGCTTTCACCATTTTGTATCTTTGTGGTCTTTAATTTATTTAATTCCTTCGACCTTTTCTTCTTCAGGAAAAGGAGTTGTGGTGAGAGTTAAATCCGGTAAGATATGCAAAATGCTCAGCATCATGCCCAGATGTTACCTTCCAAACATTCTGGAAATACTAAACTCACTCCATAAGACTGCGATTTTCTGCATGAAAACAGTCCCCTTGGTAGTCTCTCCATTGGTTCAGGAGCTCCTGGGGCCTTCTGGGAAGAGGTCTGTCTGGTCTCACAGTGGGTGTCAAGGCAAATAGGCTGACTTAGAGAGCTTGTCCCCCCTGCAAGCTAAGAAGAGGCTGAACCTGTGCCTTGGGGCATGGATGCGGAGGGGCTGCCTTGCATACTCTGGCCTTTCCTGTTTTACCTTGTGCATCTGTGAGCAGGAGCAGCTCTCTCTCACCCCCAGCAGCATTGTATTGATTCGCCAAGAGGATGCAAAGCCTGTATGCACAGATGTGGCACCATAAAACTCAGCAGCACCTGCCTGAGTTTTGACTATTAAGTCCAGGCTCGTGGGCTCCATGACTCGCAGTGTGAGCTGTTGCCTGTTTGCTGGCCCAGGCTGCTTGGTGTACTCAGTGCTGAATTAAGGGTCTACATTACCGAGCATGGGCTCAGGTCACCTGGAAAACATGAACCATTTTATGACGCCATTTTCCCTAGAGAATAAGGAGTGATCCCCGAGGAAAAACAATTTTGAAAGGGTTCTATAAGAAATGCAGATGATTTCTTAAATTCTCATAATCCAGGTAGAGGCAAAGAAGAACAAATCCTTTTCTTCATTAGAAACTTATTCAGGAAATCTATTAATTTTGTCCCTTTTTGATATGTAGACTTTGAAGACAATTGGCCTTTGCCTATATATTTTCCTCTAATGTTTAAAAATTTTTTTAAGTCATTGGTAGAAATAACAGAATTCAGTGCTATAATCAATGCAGACGTTGATTACAGATGTCCTGAATCTAAGCTTCATTTCTAGCACATTTAACTCACAAAAGTTAATTTGACCTGAATTTAATAATCTGCATAATTAAAGTTGTTCCAGATGGCAATTAGGCATAAGTGGCAAATATTATCTCTAAGTTTCTGTAGTTGTTATTACTTGTATATGACCAAGGCATATTTTAGTGACTTTTTGCTTATAATTCCTTATCTCAGAGTCGTCTATAAAGTATCATTGTTACACTTTAGATAAGTTTCATCAGACACACCATGTAAATTCTGGTCTTCCAAGAAGCAGATGCCAAAATGGGATTAGAGGTGCAAGATATTTCCCGGGGGAGGTACCTGAGATGGATAAAAAGAATGGGGACAGGATACGCCTGGAGACCCGTACTTACACCAAGAAAGCAGACTGGGTAGAAAAAATAAGGAATTTTCAAGGAAACTTTGGTGTGGTGTCCGTGAGCCCAGACACCTATCAGAGGAGTCCTGGTTCTCACTGGAATGGGCCTGTGCTGGTTCCCCGATGCCCTCGGTCACTGAGTGGGAGCACCTTGCTGGAAGCATGGCCTAGATCCAGACACGGGTCCAGCAGGGCAGTAGCTGGGCTATCGGTCAACTATGCCCTGGGTAGTGGTGGAGGTGAATGGAACTTTTTCACGTCCACCGTACCTCTTGCTCATCCTTACACATGGCCACGTTGTGAAACATGAGGGTCTGTTACGTTGACATCACAGCTAGTACCTGGGTCCCTTACTTTCTACCTCCTTTTCACTCCCTGGACGCTAAACACTCTTGCTCACTCTTCAAAGTATTCTTAGGAGCATTGCTCCTTGGCTGTACATTCTGCCTTTTTTTTTTTCAATGTTCTATTTCCAAAGGAAAAAAAAAAAAAGCTGAGAAGCAAATTCTGCAAAGATATCTAGGACAAGGGCATGGTTTGCTTAGGGGAGCAGAGGGGAGCGCAGCTGAGAAGGTGCAGCAGATTCTGGACTCGGGGAGGCTTATATTGGAGCTTGGTGTCTGTGATGCGAGTGAACGCCATGGATAGGAGAGGCAGATGGAACTTTGTCAGAACCAGACAGCAATGGCCATAGAAGGTGGCTTGTCATCTCAGGGAGACACTGAGAAGGAGATATGGGGTTCATTTCTGCTGATCCCTGCCCAGCCGCCCTTTGACTGCCAGGGCAGGCACCTCTCAAGGCAGCCCATGTATCTACCCCAGTATCACCAAATAACCTCCCAGTGGCCAGCTGGTGTCTAAAACTTCTTCAACCAGTATAAAAGTTTCTATCCCATAGCTTTAAAAGTTTCACCATAGTTTAGACCACTACACTCTGGTATTTGTCTGGTAGTGAGGTGCTTCTGTCCCTTCTCTACTGGGAGTTTTTTTAGTGCAAAGCTTGTTTTTCCTTCTCTAATTTCTGGCACCCAACTACATGCTGGGTATAAAGTTGATTCTCCATAAATTGTCATTGAATTGAATGGAACTGAAAGATGCAGGGATGTTGGGAGAGGTGGCACAGGAACTAAGGTACAATTATGCAGAGGTGGATATATGCTGTACCTCAGAGTGCAAAACTGTCCATCCAGATATCCTGACTCCAAATCTGAACTCCAGCATTCTGCCAGGAAGACTGTGTATGAATGCTTTAGCCTTTCTGCATTTTAATTTCCTTCTTATAAAATGAAGCCAAAGTACCTGCCTTGATAACCTCCAGACTCCTGTGAGTATTAAATGATAAGGAAAGAACTTTGTAAGTATGAGTGATGGATATATACTCCAGTCCTTGGAGTCAAGAGAGAGCATGGTAAACAGATTTTGGGGATACCCTAGTTCACTTGTTCAAGGAGGTATTTTAGGCCATGAAGCATTGTAATTGCTATTTCAGGAAATTCCATTTAAAAAATGTATCTTTGCTTACAAAGCATGAAGTAATTTATGGCTTACATATAACTAGGCAGTTTTGCAGATGGCTCTTAGGTCTTCTACAAATGTTAAGAAATGTTTTTCACTTGACATATTTGCTTTAGCAGTAAAATCCTATTACTGCATAGCCATCCTATTATACTAGGTAGTGGTGATGAACTCTTTTCTTAGTCCTTTGTAGTTAATCAAATGTTTTAATGATTTATCAAAATTACCCTGAAAAAAGAAAAGAATAAGGAATTTTTTACGTACCTTACCACTTATCAATTCAGAACCCTTAAATGAATTCTACAACAAAAATGTGGGTGGGGGTTAAAAGTTTGGAGTCAGATAGAACTGGTTTAATAGTTCTGCAAGTGTCAGACCCACTGTTACTCAAGTATTTTCTAGGTAAATGCAATAGTTCTGCATTCGGTTTCAAAAAAGGAAAAGGGCTTTGAGTGGGGAAAAGCCCCCACAGTATTTGCTAAGCAGTGGCCGCATCAGAGTAGCTGAAGGTGTGGAAAGTTCTCACTGCGTAGTCTGTCACATGCTGATCAGATTTGTCTTTGACAAAACACTTTCATGTATTGCATTTAGTCCTTCCAAGAACTCCATAAAACTTTGCTTACAGGTAAAGAAGGTGCAGGGCTCTAGTGTTTGCTGCTCCTACACAGGCGACCACAGGTCTGCTCCTGGAGGCTGTGAGCTCTGCCTGGCCAAGTGAGAGAAACTTGTTGTCAGCAGTGAACATGAAGGAAAAGTAGATAGGACAGGGATGCGACAGTACCGATTACCTAAGAAGTGAGAATGTGGGTGTTCTGCCATCACAAAGTCCCCAGGTGCAGCCTTCTCTTCTCTGCAGTGGCAGCAAGCAGGTCTAGGACCTGAGCATTTCCAGTACTTCCGGTATTTCATTATCTATGGAAGAGAGGATTATTAGCTTTAGAAATTATGTGGGCTGGGACTGCAGCTCAGTGGCAGGGTGCTTGCCTAGTATGTGCAAGGCTCTAGTTCGATCCTTAGCCATAAAAAAGATTAGAAATCCTAATAATAATTCAATATTTTGAGCACCATTGAAATTTATTTTCCCTATAGAAATAATATTACATTGTAAAATTTGAAAAGTGACATAGGACCTATAATACTGGTGATGATATTGACGATTTTATTTTCTGAACATGATCTTTATTACCATTGCAAAGCATTTGAAATCTCCTTTTTTTTTTCACTCTGTAAGATTCTATCATGGTAGTACACCCAGTTTTCCCCTGTCATGGAGGTGAGGTGGGTTTTTTGTACGTCAGTGACAAGAAAGATTATCTTTGTTGGTTTGGGAGGCATTTGAGGTTCATGTTAACAAATTGATATGTGCAAATATATGAGGCAAGTTAATTCAGGTGTGGGAGGCCTTGTGCTGAAAGCGGAAAACTGACACTAGCAGGCTCTTATGAGAGTAAGAACAATAAACAGGGGTTTCTCTTTTCAGTGGAATTCAGTTCCAGAGAAAATTCGGTGGAATTCAGGAGATGAGAATTCAGAAGAAGATGAGAATTCTGTGAAACTGAGAGGACGATGAAAAGCAATACTTTAAGTCAAGGAAAGCCACAGAAGGTAGTCAGGTGAGACAGCGTGAGGGAGGAGAGGGTGTCATGGATTCACTTACTCATGGATTCACTTCCTCAGAAAGAATTCTGAAAACTTAGGTGTCATGGTGTATATCGAGATGTTTCCCAAGAGCCTCCTGCACTTATAGTCAAGACTTTGGAAGGTGATTGAACCATGGGAGCTTATAGCTAACTTGCTATTAAGAGGTGAAGCCTGCTTCAAAAGAGAGGAATTACTCAGGGCTTGGCCTGGAAGGGTTTTCTCCCGCTTCAGTTCCTCCTTGATCTCTCTGCTTCCGGTCTACTCTACCATAAGCAAATGCTCTCTGCGATGCTCCTGTGCCACACTACCCTCTCTTGGAGCCACTGCCTATGTCTGAAACCTCTACAAACTGTCTGCCAAAATATACCTCTCCTCCTTTAAGTTGTAGGTGCTGGGTTTTGTGTCTCAGAGACAAGGAAAATGACTAAGACACTAAGTATATTCACCATGGCCCGATGGGGTTTCTTTCTGGGAGAAAATGATGACACAGTCTTCAACTGTAGGGCAGGTGTCTAGCTGAGGAGACAATACAGCCAGTTCAGTGATTGGACTGAAAACCATTGGTAAACTCAGAAAAACATCCTCTCATGTGTGCTGAGGAGCCTTAAAAAGAAAGGAATGACAGTCAGGAGAAAGTAATTATGCTCACAGTTTATGCTGCAGTGGGCTGTTTTTGTTGCTGAACCTCTAAAATGTTGACTATCACTGGTCTAAGGTGTATGTCGCCATCAGTGTATGTCGCCATCAGTGTATGTTGAATGCACATAAACCAAGTGTGCAGCAAACTCCTTACTATTCTGGCCTTGGGCAAGTGGCCTCTTGCTAGTGGCCTTCAGTGATACCGACACAGCAGAATCATTTGAGTTTGCTCTTCCCCAGACTTGGTGACTTGTGACCAAATGAGTTCTTGCATGTAGACAGTTTGGGGAAGCCCAGCTTCACCAAAGGAAACATCCCCCTCCTCATTCAGGAAGCCAGCCAGCTGTAACAATTACTATGCTGCCAGCAGAAGGCTAGGTACACTTCAGGTGCTCTGGACAGGAAAGTGGCGCTCAGAAGTGGAGGGACATAGGAGTGCCTGGCTTTTACTTCAGTAGCAGAGAGATGGTTGCACATGTTTCCTTTGTAAGACACTTTGTCAGCATTAGGTTTGATGTTGAGGGGAACCAGTAAAATTTGCCACATGCACTGTTCAGGTCAATAAATCCTTATTTGATTGAAAGGAAGCAGAAGAGAAGAGTGTCCAGGTGACTTTTCCTTTCCAAATGGTGCGTGTGTGTGTGTGTGTGTGTGTGTGTGTGTGTGTGTGTGTGTAACAACTGAAGCTCATTGAAGTTGGCCTCATGTTAAGGTTTAATTGTTGATTGTATGTTTTCTAGATAAATGACACTAGCTCCCCTTTTGGATTTCCAAGAGGTAAAAGGAGCTTGAATTTGGGATGAGACCTCGAGGGTCTTCTTAACTGTTGACACTGTTGCCAGATTTCCAGATGGTTTAAGGATGTTCTCGATGCTAAGCACTGAGTCTAGCCCCAGAAGTGTGCACTGTAATAGACTATCAAATCTTATGAGGCCATTTGGTAACAATATATTTTGCTATATTTTAAGCTGTCTTCTTAGGTGGCCAGAATATTAGTCATTAGCTATAGGCTGGATTTGGACAATCAAAGCTCCAGAACTTTTGTATCAAAGTTAAATTGAAATCTCTTTCCCCTCATCCAATTTTCTCTCCCTGTCATCTAGCTACATATACTCACTAGCCCTGTTTCTGTCTTGTCATAAAGGCCAGTGGGATTTGAAGCCCTGTGCCTAATTATACTCTGCATTTTAGCATGAATGCTTCCAGGAGCTTTATGTTAGATTTATATACCCTTACAATTAAGGTCACCTCTCTCTGGATCTGCCATGCTCTTTTCAGGATCTTGAGGAAAAAAAGGAACGATTCTTACATGAGGATCATCTACACTCAGCTCCGTTCCACACCTGTCATACATCTGTACCTAGTAGGCTAGTGAGTTGTAAATGAGTGATGGAGAAAACTGTCCTGTCAGAGGCTTTAGTCTTTCTATAAGGATATTTTGCAAGAACAGCAGAACAGAAACAAGTTCAAAAGGACAGAGAAAAGAAATGTACAAATCTGTGACAAACAGGATTTCACTGAAATTTACAGGATTCCTTGGATATGTCTTTGATTTATGCACTGATTTCCCAACACTTTGAATCTATTTCAAGTGGTATTAAAAGAAATGAAAACTCTTCTCTGCAATGAAAAATAAAAAATGTCCGCTTTTATAGACAAATTGAAAAATGACTGTTGCTTAAGTTTGTTTTCAAAAACTGAGTGCTTTTTTTTCTTAATTGGGAGGATGGTTGTAAGAGACTATACTTTGTCTTGCTCTCCTGCTCTCTATTTTTACTGCAAATGAAAAACACTTTGTGATTTAGCCAAAGGAAGTTAAAGATGAGTCTTTGGGGAGAGGAAGTAGTGCAACTGGTTATGATGTTAATCTTCCACCGTAAGAGTCGGGCTCAGGGCCAGATTTGCTGCTTATAACAAATGAGCAGAACTTGAATGGTTAAAAAAGTCCTTTCCTCCCCTCCCCCCAGTCTTTAGATCTGGTCCCTGTAAGCCAAGTTGACATGTTTTGGAGTGTCCTTCTCTTTCGCACATACTAAATACCTACAGTACCTAGAGATAACAGTCAGACTTAGATGTGAAGAGCCTCCCCATTTATTCCTTACAGCGAATGCCTCTGTGTAACCAGGACATAAAGCCACCTCAGAACTGCGCTATCGATCATCAGTTCTTCCTTCCTGGTCTGTGCCTCCATTTTCCTCTCTGTTCATGGGAACAATAACAGCCAAGCTGAAGGGAGGTGAAGAGCACAATGTGATGGTTTTAGTGCGGCGTGGAAAGAGGGATGTGGGTTAGTGGTGGGAAAGATGTTTCCCATTTTCTGTGGAATTTTAGGAGTCGTCTTTGGTTGAAGTGTCTTTGAAATTCCCCTTTTAATCAGGTTTCCACTTCTCAGAGTGGAGATCAGTAATTTAGCTTCGTGGTGATAGTTTAAATATACCTTATTTGAGGGTTGATTTATTCTAAAATGAAGGCAAATGTCTTTTTTTTTTTTTTTTTTTTGCGGTACTGGGGATCGAACTCAGGACCCTGCACTTGCTAGGCAGGCACTTATTCCACTGAGCTATATCCCCAGCCCCAGCAAATGTCTTTTAGAGAGAAGGTAAAGCCAGGCACCCTCGGCCCAAGCACGGCACACTGGCAGGACAGTAGTCTGTGAGCCGGCGGTCTCATCTGTCTCCACCAGGACCCTGCAGTGTGTTCTTCAGGGGGCTCCACATTGGTTTTCTCAAGATGACATCATAAAGTTGGAATAAATGAACTCCAAATTCCTGATAAATTTAGCTGAGTTGACATCCTGGTTTCCTGCTCTTGATTCACCACTTCTTTTTTTTTTTTTACAAAATTGTAAAGACATATTTTAATAATATGTGAAAACTCTGGCACTGTTTTGATATACAAATTTTCCTTCTTAATTTTAATATATTCCAAAAATATTTAGCAAATGTCTCCTTGTGAAAGGCCTGCACTAGTAAATGGGGATTCTAAAGGGACCAAAAATGACCCAGTTCCTGCTCTTATGGAGTTTACAATTAGTGTAGAAACACAGGTACAAATCGCCCCAACTTAGATAGTTCAACTTACAATATTTTGATGTTATGATGATGTGAAAAACAGGAACTCAGCATTTTGAATTTTGCATTGTGATCTTTTTCTAGATGGGCAATGTTTGGTCCAGTCCTCTCTTGAGCTGCAGGGAGGCAGCGCGGAGCCAAGCTCCCAAGCAGCCCCACCCGGGATCCCGAGTGTGAGCCACCACACTCGGTTTGCTGTGCAGCCGAACCAGAGCACTCCACAGGTTAGGTGGACCAAACGCATTTCTGACATACAGTGTTTTTTATTTACGATGGGTTTATTGAGATACATCGTAAGTCAAGGAACATCTGAATGTGCTCTGGTCAGAGAAGTATTGAGAAAGAATAGAGCGTTACACGAGCAGAAGAGGCTGGTACTGGTGGGGGTAGCAGAGCTCTCTCAGCCAGGGTGGTCAGGAAAGACCCTTTTCTAAGGTGGTGTGTGGACAGTTCTTTAAGGAAGCAAAGAAGCAAGGCCCACAACTATCAGAGCAAAGAACAATCTGGGTAGAAAGAACAGCATAACGTTGAGTGAAATCAGTCACACAAAAGCTGAGATATCTCATGGTTTCTCTTACATGAGAAACTCCGAGTATAAACAAAGAACAAAAAGACAAATTCTAGGAAAGAAGGAAATAGATCTTTTGCAAAAGGGAGGAGATGGGGGGCAGGGGCGGGGAAGGGGTGTAATAACGAAGCTGTGTTGTGAGCCTGCAACAACTCCCCACAAGGAATGTGGTCATTATGGACGGCAAACATGGGCTGATTAAAAAAAAATTTGAAAAGGAAAAAAGAAAATAGCCAAGTATAAAAGTTTCTAGGGTGGGAATATGCTTTATTTGTTGAAGTTTTATCAAAGATACCAGCGGCTGGGTCAGAGTGAGAAAGGGAAAGAAACGCAGAAGATGGACGTGCAGAAGCACAGGGGCCAGAGCAGGGCAGCCATTGAGACTCCTAGCTTTTTCTTGGAGGAAGCTGGGAAGCCAGTGGAGGGTCGTGAGCAGAGGAGGATGACTTCATGTACTTTCCCCCACTACTGGAGACAGAGCCTAGAGCATCCCCACGAAGATATACCTTCAGCCTTTTTATGTATTTATTTTTATTTTGAGACATGCTTCCACTAAGTTGCCCAGGCTGGCCTTGCACTTGTGATATTCCTGCCTCAGCTTCTTGAGTAACTTCTTGAATCCTTATTCCACCACACCACTTTTTAAAAGCACCATTTGAAGATGGGCATGATGGTGTATGCCCATAATTTAGGACTCTGGGAGGCTGAGGCAGGAGGATCACAAAGTTGGAGTTTCACCTGGGAAACTTGGCAACTTGATGAAATTCTATCTTAAAGTCTAAAAAAGTACTCAGGATATAGTTCAGTGAGAAGACCCTGGGTCCAATCCCCATTACCTGCCAAAACAAATCTAAGTGCGTGCGTGTGTCACTTGGCTGGCATACTGAGAGCAGAATGCAGGACAGCAAGGACAAAGGCAGCAAGGCTAGTTATGCGGCTCCTTCAGTGATTCCGAGCAGGGCTGATGGTTCGAGGTCAGCGTGGAATGAAGGAGGTGGTGAGAAGTGGTTGGATCCTGGATCTGTTTTGAAAGTAGAGTCAGTAGGACTTGGGACTTGAAAGAGCGTGTTAAGGAAACTGGGTGTCTGGCATGATCGCAATATTTTTGTGTTGGGAAAATGGAAAATTGGGATTGTTATTCTTTGAAAGGCAGAAAACCGCAAGGGGGAAGGATTTTGGATGAAGGAAATTCAGGAGTTTGGTTTCAGAAATGCTAAATTTGAGATACCTAATAAATGTCCACTGGAAGAGGTGAAGATGTTAGATCTTCAAATCTGGAGTTCAAAGGAAATTTAAGGCTGGATATATATATATATATATATATATATATATATATATACAAATTCAATCTGGATTATTCGCACCAGTGCAAGTGTGCAGTACATAATGTTTGCACTCTCTGTGAGGAGTTGGTCCACGCACGTAACACACCCCTCCCACACCAAAGATGGTGTAGCTCTGGAGCTCACTCACAGGCACTCACTACGTCAATCTAGTGCAATCCAGGGTTGAAAGTCATGACTTACAGAATGAGCACTGATGGATAAAGAAAGGGTCCCACTTCCTGTCCCCTCCAGTGTTTAGAGATCAGGAAGTTGGGAGGAACCAGCAAAGGAGACTGAGGAGCAGCCAACAGTCAGGGAGCAGAAGTTTTGAGTCCTTACACTCAAATGAAGAGCTATGTCTGGGAAGAAGTGAATTATTCTCTGTGTATGATGTTGCTCAGAGATTAAGAGACGCTGAGAAGTGATCACTGCTTAGATTAATGCACAGGTCACTGGTGACCTCAATGAGGGCAATTTTGATGTGGGAAGCAATCCTGATTCTGTTTTAGAAAGACTAGGAAAGGTAGAATCGGGCAGGGCACGATCTGAAGCTGGAGGGAGACTGAAAGGCCAAGGGAGAGTGTTTTAAGTTGAGACACATTATGCCACTTTTGAATGGTTGGCAGAACCACCTAATGGTGCAGGAAAGAAAGTCAGTGATGGAAAGAGTAGAGTCCTTGGGAAGTCCCCGGGGAATGGGCTTCAGGGAACACAGGAAGGGGGCTGGTCTTAGACTGGCTCGTCTGTTTCTGTCAGCAGAGCACAGAATATGTGGATGCAAACGTCAGCAAACCAGTGGGCTTGGTAGGAGGAGTGTGAGGAAGTTCATGGCATTCTCAGTGGTGGAACTTTTGTACTTGGAGGATGGGAGCACAGTAAATCAGTAAGTTATAGAAAGTTGTGAGAATATGGGTGCTTGTAGCTTTGAGAGGTGGAGGTAGTCAGCAATGTCCAAGAAGAACAGAAAATAGAAAGATGTTACATTAATTTAACTGTCGCACACATACTTAAGTCATTCGAAGATTCTAATTTTTAGACAAATCCTTATTAAATGAGTCGTTTTAGTATGTTCAGTGATAAAAACATGTTTCTCAATGGTATGATTAATGTGCTCCAAATTTAAAAGTACTTATATATATTTCTGTTTAGAAAAATTCAGCAAAATCTTATCTTGTCCATCTGGTTGGTGGAACAATAGGTAATTTAATTCTCTTTTTTGTACCTTTAAAATGCATATTATTAACTTTATGTAATAATACATTTAGAAAAAACAAATTATATAGAGTACAATCAAGGCAAAAATACAAAAAAACTTTTTTTTTCTATTTCAAAGTTGTCCACAGTCAAAATTTAAAATGCTAGAATCTGACTGTGGATTTGACTAAGATTGACAATGAACTCGTGCCTCAAAAGAAACCTGACCATAGGTTTTCTTCTGCCTTATTCTTGGAAAATATTTGATGACTAATATAGTATTCAGCTCAGTTTTCTTTAATTCCAGAAAAAATTATAGCCAACACTTTCCTGAATCAAACTCTGAATTATAATTAGAGATTGATATCTTTGTTTTTGTGTTGATATAAAATATTTGTGTATTTGTTACTTTTGCCAACCATGGATGTTTCTACTTCTTCATACTATGGTTTTGAGATTCTTTTGAGATTCTTTCTCTTCATTTTAGTACTGACTACAGCACTATTTCTGCACTAATTAGGTCACCACAAATCCGAGAATGAACTTCTCAGTTTCGTAATCTATTTCCAGGTTATATTACAAAACAAGTGCAGATGTGTCAAACATTTATGGTGGATTGGTTGTGTCACTAATCTTTGGTGGTTTAATTCTCGTGAACAATGATCAGTTCTCTCTAGGATAGAATCTCATTGATTCTACAACAAAATTAAAATGAATTATAAGAATGCGCCATAGAGATGGGAAGGGTTGGAGGAACAAGGACACAAGGACAGAGAGGTGTTTGCAGAGCTGACTGGAAAGAAGTATGTTATTTACTTGGAATAAAACATCCCTGGTTGTTTCACTGCACAGTGTAAAAGATGGACAGGAGGAAGAATAATGGCGACCTCCAATGAAATGACTTATGCTTTTCCGTGTCCTTTCTGTAGAGTCAGAAAGAGTTACACCTACTATCACAAATTTAAAAGTTTTAAGTAAGCAGTCAACCATTATGGCATGGTGCCATCGACCCTTCAGAGATGGTACCTGCAATAAGTCATAGACCAAGGTCTGCCGCCTGACTGGAGCCATCAGAGAGGCAGCGTTTTATGGATGACATCAAACAGGATTGCGGGACAACTTCAGAGCCTGAATCTAGAATCAGCACACTCCCCCAGTAAAAAGTACAAGTTCAGTTTTGGGCTTTGCTCATGGGAGAATCCTGGAAAATCAATGTAAATTTAATTGGATATATAGGTACTACAGGATATATTGTTTTATGTATGAATATATCATAGAGTATATTGTTAGCAAATGTGTTTGTAGTTTTGGAGGGCTCAGCAGAAGAGAAGAGAGTCTCAGAGACTTTGCGATCCCAGGATAAATATTACTTGGTGAATTAGGGGCTTGGCAGCAGTGAGCTCTGTCCTGAGTGCAGTCATCAAAGTTGATTGTGGAGTACGGCTGCCAGCAGGCCTCTCACACCAGCAGGTGCCAGGCACAGACAGCACCACTCCCTCAGACACTGACCCCGCGTTAGGGAATACGCTGACGTGTCCTGTTTACTCCAGGAACGAACAGGGAGGCTAATGCCCCACTCCTCTAGGAACGGCCCACGTACCATAAAGGTTTTATAGCTGTTCAAGATGGACTTCAGGTTCATTCTTTCCAGATTCATTCACAGGGAGGGAGCAGGGAAGGGCGGGGATGGTAACAGTGGAGCAATGTTTAACTCAACAGATTCCGATGTCTCAGTGGTGAAGATGATCAAACCCCCTGCCTCCCCAGCCTGTTGGCTCCACAAACAGAAAACGTCAAGAGTGGGCAACCTGCCAGATGCTCCAGCCAGCAGCTGAACTGAAACAGACCTGCCCTGGGAAGGGAGGGAGAGAAACATAGCCAGGAAACCTAAGAAGGAAAAGAATGGCAAACCACCCCCGTAACCATGACGCTGCCCCATTTGAGCATTTCTTTAAGTGTGAATTGGAATATAATTGAAATGTTGTTATTATTACTGCTACTGCAGTTCTGTTAATTAAATTTCATCATGTGTCAGGCCCTAGGTTAAGCACTTACACGCACTCTCTTATCTACGCCCCTCCGCTCCGTGAGCTAGATTCTATTAGTATCTCTGTTTTGTAGGAGAGGAAAGTGAGCTAGAACAGGCAGCGCGCAGAGCAGGAGTCTAGATTTGAAGGCAGATCTGCCGGAGGAGATTAAAACGAAGCATGCTGATTTCTTATTCCAGAAACCATGTACTCGCTGAAGTTGTTTAAAGTTGCAAGTCCACAGCTAGAAAGAAGCCAATCTTTTGGTTATCACGCACTATATAAAAATTATTTTATGTTTTCCTAGAGAGTAGATATTAATCTTCTTGTTTTATGGTAAAATAGGAATTAAAATTGGGTTTCCTGATCCCAAAGCCTCTCAGTTTCCACAGGACCTTACTGGAAGGAAAAAGAAGTGGAAAAGTCTCTGTTTCGAATGAAGATAACAGCAACCTGAATGCTGAGGGTCAAATTCAGTGTTCAAATCTCATTTTAAGCAGTAGTTTTGACTCCCACTCATGATGACTTATAAGAAATACTGATTCATTGGAAATTAACTTTTTAAAAATCTGCTAATCAACAGTAAAAATCTTAGAGGCATAGGAGAAAAGTGCAAAGCCGAGTTTGAATTTGTAACTTATTTGACAGTGTGCAAAGCACCTTCCTAAGCTTATAATAGCTTTTCCCGTGAAATTTTATGGCTCTTTTAGTCTCTATTTTTTTATAATGTGGAAAGTCAACACTGATCCATAAATATTTATTACACTGTGATTATAGAAGCCACTATCATTGGCGTAGGAGGGTCTTTAATGGGTATTATCTTGTTGGCCTCGCACAGCAGCACCATGGAGCAGACAGCCCTTTTTAACCAAAGAGGAAATTGAGCTTGAGAGTGTTTTCATGGCTTGCCAAGGGATAAAGCTAGTAAGGAAAAAAAGCCAGGACTTATCAAGCTTGAGCAGAGTTTTCCTCTGCATTATACCAATTTTCCTCTTGAGGGTCAAAGGAAGAAAGCTGGATAATTGAGAGTTAAGGATACTTAAAGATAGCGATACTCTCTTTACTTATGTTAATATATTAATATATATATATATATATATATATATACATACATTAATCTGAAGGAAGTGAGCAAGTGACTTATTTGCATTCAGACTTTCAACAAATTCTGACTTGAACATTGACTCGCCCCTGCCCATTTCTGATTGCTGAGCCCTAATGACTGGTTTCATTGCAGGTGGGCTCTGGTGATAAAAGGTGAGGGAAAATGTAGGAAATGTAAAGAGAAAGATGAGAAAAAGGAGAGAAGAAATGAGAGGTCAGGAAGGCAAATTAAGCAAGTGAGTCATCAGAAAAGAAAGTAGGGGAAGGTGATCACTTACACTTTGTGCAAGATAAAAACCCAGGCACAGAAAGATGAAAAAAATTAACCTATGAATGAAATACAGGTGAGAATTCTTCTGCCTGCTTTCTTTCTTGAACTGCCTTACACCGAGCTTTCAAACAAGATCCCAAGGTTCTATCCATTTAAATGTGCACTCGAAATAAAACTCCTAAACCCCCAGTCACCTTTGCTGTCTTTGTTGTTCTCTAAAGACACACATTTTAAGAACCTGTCTGCCTTCTTGTCCTTGAAGTTCCCGCCCCTTTATTGCCTGTAGCTGGAAATGCTTAACCTCTTTGTGTGGGCTTAGTACCATTCTGGATACTTAAACCAGTTCAAATTTTGATGAAAGCAAATCAATGTACTCCTTGACCCATGGGCTCACAATAACTTGTGGCTGTGTCTTCTGGCATTCATAGTCATTTCAGGATATTAAATGAAGCCTTCCGTCATCCCTTAGTTCCTCAGGTCCCCTAGTTGACTTTTGTACTACCTTTTCTCAAATGTTTGCTTCTCAAAAATGGCATCAAAACAAAGCTGCGTTTACTCTTGTTAAAGTACAGAAGAACAGAACTTTGACAGAGTCTTAGTATCTCAGAATGGGGAGGGCAAAGTTGAACTCTGTACGAGGTTTTGCCGTCTAGTGTAAGATAGGCCTTTCAGTGTTGAGGCTTGATTGGGATAGGTTAGGGATATGATACAATAGTCTAGGAATGGAGGGCAGTGAAGCAAGGATTTGGAGGCTGTGGGTCCAAAGTGTCTCGGGGATGACCTATCCCTTTTCACTAGCTATTGAAAAGTTAAAATATTTCAGTTCATTTGGATTTTTTTTCAGAAAGTTCCTGCAATAATAAAGTTCTTTGTAATCTTTATCTTCCTGGGCAAGAGTTCTTAAAATGCTAACATCATGTTAATGGATACTGGGGTCTTGTAAAGTTGGATTGATGTAGCTGGTAAGCTGTGCAGGTGCAGATGGTTTTGTTTCTGTGTCTCACCTGTCACCATTGTAGCCTGCACTAAAAATAGACCCTCAACCTGTGGGCATTGGATCAATTTGAGGGTGGTTCGATTTTAATAAATTTTTTTTAAAATTTTTGCCTTTTTCATTTTCTTTTAAAGAGAATAGTAAGAGAAAGAACAATAGCAAGATACAAACAAAACAAAGCAAGAACATTAAAAATCATATGGGGTTTCAAACCAAATGCTGGAATTAACAGTGGTTGTCATCTTCCATATTCTGGTAATCTGAGCAACTTCGCTGAAGTTAACAATATGTAATTTTGGTAAGTTTCATATTTTCTGTCCTTTTGGAGAGGTCCTTTGATGGACATAATAAGTAAGACATATGGCTAGATTACCTGTTATACAGCAGTTTTAAGACTCTGGAGGTCATACCTTCAAAAACTGAAATCAGAGTTCATTTCCCACTTTTGAGCTCAGAGCCAGTTAAACTAAGAGAACAGAGTCTGTGCCCAACCTGAAGATTCTACAAAACTAAATATGAGTAATTGTCTAGATTATCTAAATGTATGCATTTTTATTTGCTTTTGACTTATTTAAAATTTTCTTTATTAGAACATATTATTAATACAGAATAATGGAATTCATTTCAGTATATTGGTACATGCACATAATATGTTTTAATTATTCTTACCTGCATTGTCCTCCTCTCCTCTCCTTCTCCTCCCCTGACCCTCCTCCCTGTCTTTAAAGTCAATCTTCTAGTTTCTTTTATCTCTTTTAACTAACTAATTTTGGAGAGATTAAAATAGCAAAGACCGACAGCAAAACACAGCCTTTCTGGACCTGGAATCAAGACATCTGAAAAACAGCAACTTAGTGAAGAAAAAAGTAGGTCTCCAGGAATCAAGAAAGAGCAGACAGGAAAGGTAGAAACTACAGAGAAGCTGAACTCGAGGCAGAGAAAAGAAGGAAACAGTCTGGAATGCTAACCCCGGCTTCCGCGGGCGGGACCCGTCTCCTCTAACACAAAGCACTATGCACCCAGGCAGGGTCTCCAGCTCTAGAGGGAAACAAGGGACTGGGCGGGCGGCATTTGCTTCAAGAAAAACTCACGATTTATGTATACTATAAAAGCAGTGTAAGGTTTTACTCTGAAAGTAACTCCATATTGCAGGCTACAGTTGGAGAGGAAATCTAGTGCAGCGCCCGCCTTACAATTTTTTTTTTTTTTTTAATCTTTTTGAGACAGGGTCTCTCTTTGCAGTTCAGGCTGGCCCTGGGCTCATTTTGTAGCCCAGGCTGGTCTCGAACTCTCAAGGATCCTCTTGCCTCAGCCTCCCGAGTGCTGGGATTACAGGTGTGCGCCACCACGACCAGCGCACCCACCATATTTGAGAGTATTTAATTAGCCTTTCTGAGAAGGGGTTAGATGTTTAAAATTGAGCAACAGAATAACTACACTTCAGGGTTTCTGGAGTTACCCTACCACAGTGACGAGATGCAATACAGCCATATAAGGCAATTGCAAGGAGCGTGCATTGTGTACTGAAAGCATGCATTAAGAATAAAACATAAGAAAATTATTTTTAAGATTTGTATATTGCTCATGTAAGAAAATATTCAATATTTAATAATCTGAGGTTGGTTTATCTTGCTTATCATAATGACCTCCAGTTACACTCATTTTCCTCCAAATGACTGTTTTTCATTCTTTATGGCTGAATGATATTCCATTCTGTATAAATTCCACACTTTCTTCATCCATTCATCTGTCGAGGGACATCCAGCCTGTTTCCATAGCTTAGCGACTGTAAACTGTGCATTTATATATACCTTGGTTGTATGCTGTTTAATCCTCTTGGGTGTGGCCTACCAAGGAGTGGCATAGCCAGATCAAAGGATAGTTCTGATTTTCTTTTTTCTGTTTTTGAGTCCTCTTCATTTCCGCACTGATTGTACGACGTTGCGTTCCTGCCAACAGTGTAGGGCTGTTTCTCCCCGCCTCCCCCGAGCTCTCCCAGGTTTGTTTTGTATTTTTGATGGTCGTTATTCTGAGGTGAGAGAGGTGGAATCTCAATTTAGCTTTGATTCCCATTTCCCTAATGGCTAAAGAGATCGAACATTTGTCATATATTTTTTAGCCATTTGTACTTCTTCTTTTAGAAGTATCTATTCCATTCATATGCTCATTTATTGATAGGGTTTTTGGGGCTTGGGAGTTAATTCTTTGAGTTCATTTTATATCCTAATTATGATAACTGTCTCTATCCACATGACAGCTAGCAGAGATTTTCTCCTATTTTGTGTGCTGTCTCCTCCCTCTGTTGATTGTTTTCTTTGCTGTGCAGAAGCCTTTTATTTTGATGTAGTCCCGTTTGTTGATTCTTGATATTATTTCCTGTGCTACTGGAGTCTCATTTAGGAAGTCTTTGCCTGTGCTTATGACTTCAAGTGTTTCCCCTATGCTATCTTTCAGCAGCTTCAAAGGTTCCGGTCTTATATCTAGGTCTTTGATCCACTTTGCTTTGATTTTAGTACAGAGTGGAAGGTAGGAATCTAGTGTCAATATTCTGCAAATGGCTGTCCAGTTTTCCTAGCATCATGTGTTAAAGAAGCTGTTTTTTCTCCAATGTATGTTCTCTCTAGTCCTTTTTCATAATATTAAAGGTTGTGAGATAGTATATAGATACAGCATTCATCCCCTAAAAATAATACACATTTTCTCTTCAGAAGCCAGTTATATCTAAACTGACTCTATTCTGATTTACTACCTGTCCAGTTCATGATCCTTCCAAGCAAGGAGTCCTAAGGGCATACTGACATTGTGCAACTCTTCTGAATTTTTCTGTATCATACAGTGCGGGATTCTCCTATTTTTTGAGCCTCTTGTAGAGTATGAATTAAAGAATCATGAGGAGAAAAGAAAATCTAAAGTTACCACTTACACTTAGGTCTTTAGTTCTCAAATCATGGTTTAACTTTCTCCTTAGAATATATTCTCTAACCACAGTTCCTAGATGGTAAACTGATGGATGGATCCCAGGAAATGTCACTATTTTCAAGATATGCATCAGTTTACCAAGGTATCAAGTCTCCAACTAATTTTCAGAAGGCTTTATGCTGCAAATTTAGTACCAGTCATTAGGAATTACTTTTAAATCACCTCTAAGCTAAATACTTGCTTAGGGCTGAAAATTGGTTTCTAATATTTTAACACTGTGTCTCGGTTACTTTTCTTTTGTTGCTGAGACAAAATACCCAACACCCAAAATGAAGGAAGGAAAGGTGTATTTAGCTTACAGTTTCTGGAGGTTTCAGTCCGTATTTGGCTGGTTCTGAGGAAGAGTGGCACATGGCAGAGGGCAAACTGTTCAGGGCCG
Source organism: Dinomys branickii (assembly GCA_004027595.1). Lineage (NCBI taxonomy): Eukaryota > Metazoa > Chordata > Mammalia > Rodentia > Dinomyidae > Dinomys > Dinomys branickii. The sequence goes on along the minus strand of PVLD010013686.1, from coordinate 4,205 downwards.
CAGATCACAGCAAAAGCAACCAGCAAAAAGGAAGAATGGCTGCAAAGCAGCCTCCTTTTCTCCCCCAGATTGTAAACAGCCTCCCCCCACCCAGGGGTCGTGAACCAATCACACAATCTCCATGCCCTGCTCTTCCACAGGCTCAGGATGTGTACAAAGTAAGCGCCCCGGCTTCCTCCTGAGTCACTCAGCTAAACCTCTAGATTCCCCAAGTTGACACAATGTATCAACCATAACACACTGCTTGTTATGGTTTGTATCTAGAAGTCCCCTCAAAGCTTCATGCAGTCATGGGGAGGGCTTCTAGAGTTTGTGACTGATTCATGATCCAGTGCTGGGATTAGGGGTGTGAGTGCTGCACCTGCCTTGGGGTGGGCAGTTTGCACACAATATAAGGGAGGGAGAGAGGCTTTCTCCTGCTGTCCCCCCTTTTTGCTCTTGTTGCTTTTGCTGTATTCCACCACCATGAACTGTCTCCCTCTGCTTTGTGCCACTGCCTTGGAGCCCGCCAAGTATGAACTGAAACCTCTACAAACTATGAGCTAAATGAACTTTTCTTCCCTTAATTTTGGGCATTGGGTATTTTGTCTCAGTAATGAGAGAAAAGTAATCAAGACAGAATTTGGTACCAGAGGAGTGGGGTCATTGCTGTGACTATACTCAACCATGTGGTTCAAAAGCCTTTGGGAATGGCTTGTGGGAAGTGTTTGGAAAGGTTTGGAGGTGTCGCCTGAACAAGAAGCACTAGAATGCCTTAGGCTGTTCTGTGTGGGAGAATCTGGTGAGAGTTCAGAAGACCAGAAGGCTGATAAAAATCCTGCCAGTAAAGACCAGGTTCAGGAGGTGTCTGCTGGGAAGAAGGACTGCATTGGTTATTGGACTCCACATAATGTGTGTTATGGCTTGGCAGAAAGTTTGTCTGCATTTTGCTCATGTCCAGAGACTTTGCCTGAGACTGGCTATCAGAGAAGTGCAAATTAAAAATAATTGAGATAATATTTTACCCCCCAAAAATTTCAAGGCAGTCAAATGTTGGGGCAGCAGCTTGGCTATTTGGTGGGACCTTTAGCCAGATTTATGTTCAGAATCAACACCATAGAGCCCAGCAGAATGATTTAAAAAGTTGTGAGTTTGACCACGAAAAAAGCTCCGGTAAAGCTGTTGGGAGCTGTTGGTTCTCGTGGAGGAGCTTGCCACGCTGGCTTTCCTGCTGAACTCAGCTGTCCTCATCAATGAAGGAGCTCAGGACCTTACTGTCACTGAGAATGGCTACGGTTCACTTTGGGGGAGCTCTGGTCCTAACTTTGAGTATCGCTTCCTAGCTCTGGAGGGGAAGATGGTGCACTGCTCAGTCTTCTGGAAAAGCTCGTTGCCCTGGCTTTCCTCACATGGACATGGCTGTTCTCATCTTTAGAGGAGCTTGGGACTTCAGTGTTGCTGAGGGTGGCTGTGGTACGTTTTTTGGGAGCTCTGTTTCTTACTTTGACCATCGTTTCCTGGTTCCAGTGCAGATCCCTTGGCCTGCTAGCACAGATCCTTCGTCCTGCTGGCACAGACTTTCTAGCTTCCACCACTGACCTTTGGGCCTTCCCAGCGTAGATTCGTGAAACGGGCCTGTGTGAGACATTGTTGTGCACTCTTGGCCTCCAGCTGGACTCATGAGGGGCATTGTTAGAGGTTCTAGGTCTTCAGCTGGACTTATATATGACAGTACTGCCAGATCCAGGCCCTCAGCTATATTCTTTGGTCTTTAGTGTATGGACAGATATCCTGCACTCTTTTTGTGTATGACTTTTTGAATGACTTTTATAAAATAATCCTATAAATTGTGTGCCCTATATTAAATTGTGTTCCTGTTTGCAAACCCTGACTATAACACTGCTCATCAAGCTGACACAGTTCCAGACAACTACATTTGGAGTATTCACAAAGCTACAGTGATTAAAACAGCAGGGTACGGGCACAAAGACAGGCATGTGGGTCAATGGAAGAGAACAGAAGAAGCAGAAACAACTCAGACAACATACAGCTATTTGATCTTTGACAAAAAGCCCAAAAACATACACTGGGGGAAAGATGACCTCTTTAGTGAATGGTGCTGGGAAAATTGGATATTCATATACTAAAGATTGAGTGCAGGTCCAGGCATCTCATCATGCAGTGAACTAAAATCAAAATGGATCAAAGATCTAAATGTTAAAGCAGAAACAGTTAGTCTGCTGGAAGATAAAATAGGTACAACTCTCATAGACATAGGTATAGACAATAACTTTCTGAACAGAACTCCAATGGGACAAGAAATAATACTGGGAATGAACAAATGAGATTATACTAAATTAAAAGTCTTCTGCACAGCAACCACCAGAATAAAGAGACAACCTACAGAACAGGAAAAAAACTGCCAGCTATTCCTCAGACAGAGGACTAACATCAAGAACCCATAAATAACAAAAAAAGGACTCTCCCAAATAAAAGACTCAATCAAAAATGGGCAACTACAATGAATAGACACAACTCAGAAGAAGAAATACAAACGGCCAATAAACACATGAAAAAATGCTCATCATGCCTGGCCCTCAGAGAAGTGCAAATTAAAAGTACATTGAGGTAATGTCTTGCCCCAAGAAGAATGGCTATCATCAAAAAATCTAATAATAACAAATGCTGGAGATGCCACAGGGAAAAAGAAACCCTCTGCACTGTTGGTGGGAGGGAAACTAGTACAACCACTACGGAGATCAGTGTGGGAATTCCTTAAAAAAGACTAAAAATAGAAATGCCAGAGACTCAGCTATCCCTTCTCTAGGTACCTTCCAGAAAGAGTTACAATCACCCTGTGACAGTGATATCTGCATATCCATGGTTATAGCTGCACAATTTGTAATAACTACATCTTGAAAACAGTGCATATGTCCATCAGCTAATGAATGGATAAGGAAAACATGGTATTTATATACATTAGAGTACTACTCTGCTATAAAAAAGATAAAATTGAGGCATTTGTAGGTAAATGAATACAATTTGAGAACATAATCTTAAGGGAAATAAGGCAGCCACACAGATTTAAATATCACATAGTTTCTCTTTTGGTATATGATAGAATAATTTCCTAAATTACTCTGCTGTTTCAGAAAAATTTTAATATGTATATGCTAATTTGCTTCCTTTATACTACTAGTTTTGTCTTACTTCAATGGAAAGAAAGTTTTGTACTGTTATCTGTTTGGTTTTGGGGGGAAGAGAGAACATTTATGTCTATGTTCTGTTCTCTGAGGAACTATTTTGCTGATAATGATACACAGTGTATTAATTATTGTTTTTCTCTTGTTAAGAAATTTTGTTTTAGACTTCCGGGAAGATGGCGACCGGGTAGGCAGCAGAGAGAGAACCTCCCAGAGGATTACCACCCAAACAATGAAATATAGCAATATGAAGACAGAAATGAGGTCTTCCGGGAAGAAGACGACCAGCCGAGAGGGCGAGTGCGGAGGGAAGAACGGCTTCAGCTCCTGAACCCGACAGAGAACGCGCTACTGGGACAAACTGTGCCAAACTGGGCAGCGCTCCAAGATCCCGCTCAGACCCCACCCCCGCAGCCAGCGCTGCACAAACTGGAGCAACAGGGACCGGCCGGCGGGATTTCTGAGTCGGGCAAAAGCTCCATCCAGGGAAAAACATCTGAACAGCATTCCTGCCTGCACGATCACAGGGTGAGTTAAGTGTGCGCTCTAACCGGTTTTTCCTGAATCAGGAAGAAGCTCAGCCCAGCGAGAGACATCAAAGCAGCTTTAAGGACTGCGGGATCTCCCGGGTGGGAAGACCTAATTAGGTGCCCCAATGGATTTTGTGAGGGGGGAAGGAGCTCCACCCAGGGAGGAACACCTGAGTGGCCTATCTACAAGAATCCTGGGGTGGCGAGCTATCTATTCGCCCCGGCCAGGTCTTGGGGTAGGGAGTAGAAGCAGAAATCTCAGCAGACAGCTTAAGGGACATTCTCCCAAAGAGGAGGAATCATTGGAGCAGCCTCTGCAGCAGACCTTTGCCTGCTGAACTGTCTGTGGAATTTATAGCTCCACATTTTGAATCTGATACCCAAAAATGGGAAAACAGAGGAACAAAATGCAGTCTCAAAACTCAACCCCACCCAGAACAAGTTTTGAATGTGAAGATACAGGGGAACCAGGAAGCCTCATAACTTCAAGTTA
>PVLD010013685.1:0-55112 GCA_004027595.1 Dinomys branickii | reverse complement strand
TTTTTTTTTTTCTGTTGTTGAGAGGATCAACTGTTTGACTAAATTTGCATGTCTGTATATGGGTCCATACATCTACAATTCGAAGATATCAATGGATAAAGCAACAACTACTGTTGAGACCATATCACCTTGTCTATAGATTAGCTGTGATTGTACTATTTTCTATGATAATGGGTGTCTGTTTGTCAATATGTTTTTGTACTTTTATGTTTCTAAAATAAAAAAAAAAAAGTTAAACAGCCATTACCACAACAAATGTCCATTTACAAACATTTACAAAACGTTTACAAAAATGTTGCCATTGTTTTTTTTTTCCATTCTTTTTTAACTCCCTATTTCCTTCATTCCCTTCCCCTGCTCCCCTTCTTCATTCCTCTACTCATTGGAACACTTTCGTATAAATTTTATAAATTTTGTATAAATTTAAATGCTAATCTGTTTCGTTTTTTCTTTTTTTTTGGTGGTACTGGGGATCGAACTCAGGACCTTGCGCTTGCTAGGCAAGCGCTTATTCCACTGAGCTATATCCCCAGCCCTTATTGGAACGCTTTCTTCCTACTTAATATCTGTTCTCCACTTTGCTCTTTATTTACCTATTGGGATTCTCACACAAGAGAAACAATGCAATATTTACACAAGTGTGCCCAATTTATTTCATTTATGTTCTCAAGGTGTACCTATTTACCTTGTGGATAAATATATCATGGAAGAGTAGTAATCTGGGTATATAAAATGCACATTTTCTTTATCCACTCTTCGGTTGATGGGCATATGGTCTTTTAAAGATTTAACTATTATAAACTGTGCTGCTATAAACATGGATGTGCATATATTGCAGTGTTATACTTTTAACTCTTTTGGGAAGATTTCTAGAAGAAGAGTACCTGGGTCAAAAGGAACCTGCAGTCTTAGTTTTTTTGAAGAATCTTCATACTGATTGCCATAGTGGTAGTACCAATTTACATTCTCACCAACAGTGGAAAAGGGTTCCTTTTTCCCCACAGCCTCTCCAGTATTTGTTATTGGTTGATTTTTTTGATAATAGCTATTCTTTCTGGAGTGAGATGGAATCTCAATGTCGTTTTAATTTGCACCTCTTGAATTACAAGAGATGTTGAACACTTTTTCATATATTTATTTGTTACTTGTACCTCATCTGAGAAGTGTCTATTCATTTCAGATGCCCATTTTAGGACTGGGTCTTTAATTTTGGGCATCTGATTTTTTTGAGTTCTTTATATATTCTAGCTATTAGTCCTTTGTCTGAGGAACACCTGACAAAAATTTTTTCCTATTCTGTGTGTTGCTTTACTCTGTTGGTGGTTTCTTTTGCTGTGCAAAAGCTTTTCAATATTATATGATCCCAGTTGTTGATTCTTTGTAATATTTCTTGTGCAGTTGAGGTTTTGTTCATAAAGTCTTTGGCTACACCTATGTCTTCAAGACTTTTACCTATTCTGCTTCCAGTAGATTGTTTCTGTTTTAATATTTAGATCTTTGATCCATTTCAATTTTAGTTTATGCATGATGAAAGATATGGTTCTAGGTTTAATCTTTGGCATTTCAATTTTAGTTTAGTGCATAATAAAAAGTGTAGGTCTAGGTTTAATATCTGAAAGCCAATTTTCCCAGCACCATTTACTACTAATGAAGCTATCTTTCATCCAGTGAAGGTGTTTGGCTCCTTTGTCAAAGATAAAGCAGTGTGTGCTTGGGGTTGTTTCTGCATCTTCTATTCTGTTTTGTTCCTTAAGTCTTTGGATTCACTTGGTTTGTTTTTGCCAGTACCATGCTATTTTTATGATAGTGAAAGGGAAAACCTGTACAAGAGATTGTTTTTTAAAACTTTGCTCTTTTGAAACTGCCTCTGTCACTGCTTCATGGCTTTGTAATTACATTCTTGATGACTGTGACCATGAGAGCATAACCAAACATACAGGATGCCTGAGGGTACCATTGTACCAAGCTTTATGAACTGATAATCACAGTCTACCCTTATAACTGATGTATAACTTCATGTTGGGGATTGGGATGCCCCCTCCCTTGCCTTTTTTGCCCAGAATGGCTTTTGCTATTCTAGGTCTCTTCTGGTTCCATATGAGTTGTAGGACTTTCTTTAGTTCTGTGAGGTATGCTATTGGTATTTTGATCAGGATTGCATTAAATCTGTATAAAAGTTTTTAAGTATGGCTATGTTAACAATATTGGTTTTGTCTACCCAAGAACAAGAGATATCTTTCCATTTTCTGATATCCTTGTCAAAGAAGAAAAAACAAATTTTTTGGTCTTTTTGAGATAGGGTCTCACTATGCAGTTCAGGCTCACCTTAAACTCACTTTGTAGCTCAGGCTGGCCTCAAACTTGTGACAATCCTCCTACCTCAGCCTCCCAAGTGCTGAGATTACAAGCATGCACCACCACACCCAGCTCTGAGAAAATTATTCTTAAGGGGTGCTTACTTAAGTATCTTAAACTTTATGCCAGTACTTACTTTCCAATGGCCCAGAATAAAAACAGTGAATGTACAGAAACACAGTTATGCACACACATGTCAGGGAGAGTACCGGTAAGCAGATGTACAAAATATTAAAAGTTGTTGAATCTGGATGGATGGAATATACCCACTCATTATACAATCCTTTCAACTATTCTGTGATGTTTGAATATTTCAAAATAAGCTGGGAAAAGAAAAATAATGTATAGAAGTACTTCTAACAGTCATATAAAGAGGAAAGTCAAAACTAAACATAGCATAGACCATTGCTCCTCTTAGACAGAAACCTACATGAGATTGTCACATATATCTTTGCTCAAACTGGTTACTTTCTGAATATAACCACTGTACTGTTTGCCAACTTCTAGAGATCCAATTAAGGGAGTGCCTAGGCCTGATGGTGAGGCCACCCTCAGCTTCAACAGTCAAGAATCTGTCTGCATAAGAGACTGGTGGGACCAGACAGGCTACAGCAAATTAGGCATTTCTGCCCAAAGGATACCAAAGGACAGTAGGGAACCTCATTGGTCTCTCATTGTACCCTGGAGAGAAACAGCAGAGGGTATGAGAAAAATAAAGACAAGACACATGAGCTGGGTCAGGTGGAGTTACCTCTTACCTGATGGGAAGAGGACTGACTTCAACAGTAGGGGTGTTTATTTCATACTCTTGCAAAGTTAGTGTCAGGAGAGATAATGTTGCCTAGCAACTAACGACTGTAATTGTCCTGGCAGGATCCCTTTTCCAATACTGTGGTAGTTTGACCTCTTGACCAATAACCAGCTCCAGTGGCTCCCAACAAAGGACATCACTGCATTTAGGGTGTGTGGCCAAAAGATCTTCTGCACGCTCCCACACAGCTGGTTATTCAAGCTCCTGGACCAATTCATTCTCAGAAGGTACAAGCCTGCTTTCTTTTCCTCTTCCTCGTACTTGGGGATCCCTCTAGAGGCCAAAGTGAGCCACTGACACATGGACTATAAAGGGGCTGAGCAGTATTCATTTTCTTCCAGATGACCTTTACAAGTGGGGTTCATTGAAATACATTTAGTAGTGGTTCTTACCTGCTCCACGAATGCAACTATCTGCTCTTGTGAAAACGTGAAATTACTCTACATGCTGGCTAGGGGCCAGAATGGGAGTACTTATGCTTGGGAACACCAAAGGAGGAGGAGATCCTACTCATGGTGAACCAGCAAGCAGGAATGTTCATGGCAGTACTGGAGATATTCTGTATGTCACGGACAAAGCAAAGCAGGCAATGAAAATGTGGGCATCTTTGTACTAAAGGGCTTTTTCATGCTGCTACAAATGCATATTATGAGGCAGGGCTTTAAGTATGAAATGTAGACAGGAAAACCACAAAAGTAGGGCCAGAACCCTTCAGAGGCAAGAATAGGTCCACAGTTACCTGGAACCAAAGGGATATCCTTTCTGTATAGTTGGTGACATTAACTGTTTTTCTAAGGGCCATCAGCTACCTAGGTAGCCCTGGGTAGCTAACACACCTTCTGGATGGACCTCAGCTGTCCTGAATTTACAGCCGTGTGGGCTATTTTGCTGTTGGTGCCAGTGCAGGGCCACTGCCCCTGGGCTGCACTGCCAGAGCAGAGGTGTTAAATGAAGAGACATCCTTAGGAAGATGTCAAATCAAGATCAAAGCAGCCTTCAGCTAGAACAGTCCTGTCAAAAGGACAGTGCTGGTAGTAGCCAAAGGAGAGACATCAGAAGAAGCAGATAAAAAAAGATAGCATAGAGCATAGAGGAGGCAGGACCTGAGTCCACAAGAGTTTGGCTGTCAAGTTGTTCTCTGCTACAGACTCTCTTTGATACTACTCTGAAGACCGTGGACCTTCTCAGAAAAATGTGTTTTGGGTTTATTTGCCCCTGCTGGGGATTGAACCCAGGCCTTGTGTGTGGTAGGCAAGCACTGTACCACTAAATTGCATCCTCAATGCCCCCAAACTGTTCTTAAGTGCATAACATAAACTACACAGGGCTAAAGGGAACAAATTACATACACACATATTATTATCCAAATCGATTTTAAGATATATGCTTAGTAATACATGTCTTTATCAATGCATTAAATACCAATCTCTATTAGTCAATCAAATAACTAATAGACCTTTGATATGGTGATGGATGCAATTAGTGTTTTGAGTTTGTAATGTGACTTGAAAATATATATGATTTCTATGGGTGACAAAGTTGCAGGTGCAACTAATAGTCCTGGAAGCTATTGCTTGTATTTATCTTTGAAGTAAATGCAATTTTCATATAAGCACTAATGAAAGTAAATGTTCTGTTTTCCTATTCAAGATCAGACACATTAAAGTCTAAAAGATTATTGTATCTAAATTCTGTTTCAAGACTCCACTTTAGAACAGTGCTATAGAATTTTTTTCATACAAAACCCATAGCCACAGAGGCCATATCTTTCTTTTGTCCCTCCTCTGGATAATGTGGCCAGAGTTTCTCTAGGTTTGGCTTGTAAAAGCTTTTGGGCAGCTGTCTTGTTTCACAGCATAAGACAAAATTCATCATTTCTTCTAATTTTGTGTTTTTCAAATGTTTTTACCAACATCCCATGATAAGAAATGCACCTTGCATTGAGACCCAAGTCTCAGTACACAATAAACATTACAAAACCACAAAACAATACCCTACTCCATGTAAAATACTAATTTGCTAGGGCTTCCATAACAAAATGTCACAGGCCAGGCAGCTTAAAACAAGCATGTATTTGGTGTTGTGCAGGCTGACCTTGAACTTGGGTTCCTTCTGCTTTAGCCTCTCATGTAGCTGGGATTGTAGTCAAGCACTGATGTATGCAGTCATCCAAATTTCTTTTTCTTGAAAGGCCCTAGATCAAAATACAGTCATATTCTGAAGTCTTAGTTAGGAATTCAGCATATGAATTTAGAAGGAACACAATCCAGTCCACAAGTGGAAACAAATATATTTACATCAAATACAGTGTCAAATACTAATCTTTAAATCCAACAGTCTTAGAACATTTGGGCTATTATAACATAATCCCATAAACTGGGTGGCTTAAACAACAGACATTTACTTCTCACAGTTCTGGAAACTATAAAAGTGAGATTAAAGAAAGAAAAGAAAAAGAAAATTCTGAAATAATTCTTAAGCTAAAAGAAAAAATAAAGAAGGACTGCCCGGAATGATGGAGCATACCTGTAATCCCAGCACTCAGGAGGCTGAGGAAGGAGGATCAACGTGAGTTTGAGGCCATGCTGGGCTACACAGTGAGCCCTGTCCCCAAAACTAAAAAATAAAAAAAGTTAAACATTAAAGGGCTGAGATTAAAAGCCCTGGCAGGTGCAGTATCTTGTGAAAGCCTCCTTTTTGGTTGGCCATATCTTCGTTGTACTCTTACATCACCACTCTCCTTTTTTGGTTTGTGTAGCTGGTTGTTTTTGTTTGTTAGGTTGGCTTTGTTTTTCTTTGTTTTGTTCTTTGGATTGTTTTTGTTATCTTTTGAGAATGGGTCTCATTCTACAGTCCAGGCTGGTGTTGAACTTCCGTCACCCAGGTTGTCCTCAGACTCATGATCCTCTGCCTCAGTTTGAGTGCCGGGATTACAGGTGTGCACCTCCATGCTTATCATCCTGTTCTATAGGTTTTTTTTGTTTGGGGTAAGGTCTGGCTAAATTACACAGACTGGCCTCAAACTTGTATTCCTCCTGCATCAGCCTCCTGCATAGCTGGGATTACAGGTATTAATCCACCTTGTCCAGCCTCCCGTATCTATAAGAGCATTAATCCCCTTCTGAGCACTCTACCCTCAGACTTAATTTATTATCTCCCACATTACCTCCTAACACTGTCACATTGGGGTGTTAGGCTTCAACACAGTAATTTTGGAAAGGGGAACAGAAACAAACAGGTGAAATTGCATCCCCTGCCCCCACAAAAAGTTTACAGACAGAAACATATGGAACAATATAATATGCACAGTGGCCAGATGCACACACAAGTCTTGCTTTTGACTTTAATCAGGTCAGGGTTGAAAGTTTAGTTGACACCAAGGTCAGTTTTGCTTATACTATCCAGCACCTAGAACGATGCCTGGCCCATATCAGGTTCAAAATAAATATCTGATAAATAAATAAGCAAATACCACATATCATAGTCTTACCACACACACCAGACTAAAAGTGTCAGAGACATATACCCTTAAGGTGCACTGAAAGTTCTAAACATCATTGTCAGTGTTTATTAATGGCACAAATTAGATGAGATACATTGTCACTTTAAGATTTTTTTATTCATATATGGGTATGTTTATAGTACATCTTAAATGTATTTAAAGGTATTTTTTGACGTATCAAAAGTCAAATGTCCTATACTCATGCAAAAGAGTCTTTTTCATTTATTATTCTTATTTTGGAAGATAATTTTTTTTTATTTTAAAGACAAAAGAATGGAGACATATAAACCAGAATAACACAAAAACAATACAGGAAATACAAAATTATAGAGAAGATAGTAGGGGAGCTGGGGATATAGCTCAGTGGAATAAGCGCCTGCCTAGCAAGCGCAGGGTCCTGAGTTCAATCCCCAGTACCGCCAAAAAAAAAAAAGAAAAAGATAGAGAAGATAGTAGGGAATTAGCACTAGATGCTGTATTACATAATGTTATCTTCACATTAGTTAACACAAAAACAATAAATGAAATACCAAATTATAGAGAAAATAGTAGGGAATTAGCACTAGATGCTGTATTACATAATGTTATCTTCACATTAGTTAACACAAAAACAATAAAGGAAATACCAAATTATAGAGAAGACAGTAGGGAATTAGCACTGGATGCTGTATTACATAATGTTATCTTCACATTTGTTACTTAGTTATACAGATGATGGCTCGTTTGATTAATCAATTTTCTCCACCCTCACCTCCATTGTTCTACCACCCAATCAGTCATCTTCCCTCTGATAATAACTGTACTTTTGGGTTTATTTACTCCCTCAGACTCTCACCTTGGGAAGAGACTGGAAGAGAATTTTTATATATCCTTGTTGTAGTCAGGGTTTGCAAGGGAAACTATTTAATACAGGACTCATAATTTATAGGATTATTTTATAATACTCACCCAAAGAGTCAAATGCAAAACAATGCAGGAAATCTGTTCCATGCACCAGTCTCAAAGAATCCAGCTGAGGACCTGGATCCCACAGCAGTGTCTCATACTAGCCCAGCTGAAGACCTAGAGCTGGAGACCTAGAGCCCATGGCAACATACTCCACAAGTCCACCTGGAAGCCTAGAGCCCACAGCAATGTCTTATGCAAGTTTACTTCAAGGATCTGCACTGGGAAGACCCAAAGATCAGTGGTGGAAGCTAGAAAGTCTGTGTCAGCGGGATAAAGATCTGTGGCAGCAGACTGAGGGATCTGAACTGCAGCCAGGAAGTGACACACTAAGTAAGGACCAGAGCTCCACCAAAGAGAACCATAGCCATCCTCAGCAACAATAGGACCTGAGCTGCTCCAACGATGACAACAGCCAAGTTCATATCAGGAAAACAAGTGTGACAAGCTTCTCCAGGAGAACCAACAGCAAACCATCTTCTCTTCCAGTTCTCCTTTTTTGTATCTGGCAACAGTCCTTAGGTGCACCTTCCACACCCAACACCACACTAATTCAATTCAGCTGGGTGTTAGGAGTTGCCCAGTTGTTATGAGTTAATCCAACACAATCCTCTTCATTTACTACATACCATTAAATATGATAGTTGCAGGCTATTTGGTTAATATTTACATGGTTAATGAGAAATTGGAATGGTAACTTTCTTTCCTTGAACATACAAAAATACAATGAATGTTTAAATTAAAAAATTATAGTAAAAGACACATTGCTACAAATCTCCCTCAGAATGCTCAAAAATATTCCCCCTCATTTTGAACACACTTATCCCATCTTTCTTGGCAATGTGTCTTTTACTGTACTAATTTTTACATTTAAGTATTCATTGTTTATTTCAATAAACCTTGGTGTTTGAAGGGTTTACTCGTAAGTTCAGCATTAATTAAATTTTGCCAATAGTCTGAGGTCAAGGTTTTTGCTCTTCTTTCTATAGGAGTATTCAGTTGTTCCAGAAACATTTATCAAAAAAAAAAAAAAAGGCTACAACTCCACCTGTAGGGTATATTTCTAGACTGTTTATTCTGTTCCAGCGATCAACACACACTTTTTTTTTGTTTGTTTGTTGTAGTACTGAGGATTGAATCCAGGACCTCATGCAACCTAGGCACGTACTCCACCACTGAGCTATTGCCTCAACCCATCTACCTTTACTGCAATAATACCACACCATCTTGATTAACTATACCTTTACAGTCAGTCTTGAAATCAGACCAATATGTCTTCAGATTTTTCCCATCATCAAGATATTTGACTCTTAAGTGTATTGCACCTCCATATACTTTTTCTCCTTTTTATTTTTTGGGGTTTTGTTTGTTTTCTGAGGCAGGGTCTCATTATGTAGGTCAGGCTGGCCTAGAACTCACTCTGTAGCCCAGGCTGCCCTTGAACTTGCAGCAGTCTTCCCACCTCAGCCTCCCAAGTGCTAGAAATACAGGTATGGGTCATGGGGCCTGGTGCATCCCCATATACATTTTAAAGTCAGCTCAACAATTTCTGTCAAATGAGTTTCATGGGATATTGATTGGGATTGTGTTGAATCTATAGATCAAACTGGGGAAAATTGTTGCCTTAACATTTAATCTAACAAACCCAACTCATGATATACATCTCCATTTACAAAGCTCTTTAATTTCTCTCAGTAACCTTTTGAAGTTTTCATTACATGAACTCACATATTTTGTTAAGTTTATTTTTAAGTATTTTAATTTTGTTGCTATTACAAATGGTAACATTTTGAAGTTTCATTTTCTAAAAATTCACTGGTAGAAAATAGATAAACTGATTTTTCTATGTTGCCCTTGAATCCTCTGAGCTTGCTGAATTCACTTTCTTGTTCTAGTATTTTGCTGCTGTCATCATTCTCTGATTCTCTAGAGTTCTAGCACACAAGCCCAGTTGGTTTTGTTTCCTGGTTCTAATACATTTGAAGGAAGCAGTTCCTTTGCTCTCACATGAGCTAATTTTCCAGGCTCTTCTCAACTATTCAAGACTAAGTGATCAAGCAATTACAATGGTGAAACATAAGGTCAGATTTAGTGTTGTTTTAACTTGCGGCCATACAGGAACACTGCAGTTAGAAGGGGCAATGTATTTTGAGTGTATAGAATTCATAAAATGAGAAAATAAGGTAGGCTTCTCTGCCTCTCTGCTGTTCCTCCAGCCCCCACAGTATCTGAGAGCACTACCTCTGGGCAGCGACTCCAGCCTTGGCAAGATCACAATAAAGTCATTGTCATCTATTTCTCACTAATCTGAGACACAGTCGTGTTCTGATGCCACCTCTCCCCCAGAGAATTCCCATGCTAGGTCTCTGTTTTGCCTTTATATTTTATTTTTGATGGGTGAAACAGAGGAGGCTTGGCAGTTGCCAGAGTTGGGAGATAAAGCAGAAGTAGAAGAGGAAGCAGAAAAGCATTAGACATGATTGTGTGAGCAGCAGAAAGACAGGAGACTAAGCTACGAAGGAAAAAAAGCAGCTCTCCAACACCTGAATTAATAGGATTACATCAACAAAAACGTTGCTACTGGGCTAGATAAAAATTTCATGGAAAATTAAGGAAATAGTAAGATATATTCAAAAGCTTAAAAATAGCATTGCCATTTCTAGAGCAGTCTACATCCAACCTTGTTTGAGAAGTCAAATGACATGGAGTTATGTGAGTCAAGGTAGGGAAGAATGGCCTGGACTTGTTGACCAGCTCTACCTGTGTTTTTCCTATTTGAGATCTATGGTTCCTAAGTCGTTTTTTTTTACTGTGTTCCTCCTAAAGGGGCTGGTCTGCAATTCATGGCATTGCTGACCCAAACTATGGTCAGTATACTCAAGTAGTGGGAGCTCCATGGAGCTTGCCACAAAAAACTGGGTAGAAGGCAGGAAAGCACACCAGAAACAAGTCCCTTTGCCAGGGGAGATCATCCACCGGGATTTTTATAGGGTCACCTGGCCTCTGTGTCCAGGAAAGGATCACATTCAAACCATTCTGAAAGCCTAAGCCCACAAGGTCACCAGAAGTCAAAAGGAGTCAGGCTGGGGCTCCAAAGTCACAGGAAGGGTCCCCAAGAGCCCAGAAGGTGGGTATGAGCCCTGGCCATGCTGCCCTCACAGTGACTGCATTTAGTGTGGTGAACTCTGGTAGCCCAGCTCTTCCAGCCTTTGTGGAAATCCCTAGCTCCAGTGCTCTTTCTCCACCTCTCTATGCTTAGCCCCATTTCACTCTTATGTTCAACCCATAAGAATGGCTCTAGGTAGTTGATCTATCCATCTGCCTGGAGGATTCAAGTCCTATATCAGTGTCAACCTGTAAGGAAGCTATGTATCTATGGGTTCTCAGGACATGTCATGTGATATGGTAACTCAAAGATAAATGTCTGGCCCAGTGTCAGGCACCTAACTGGCAGAAGAGATGGAAAAGAAATCAGGTCCCCTGACTTCCAGAGACAAATCAGACTTATGGTGTGGTAGACAGTATAATGACCACCTCTCAAAAATGCCCACATCTTAATCCCTGGTGGAACCTGTGAATATATTACCTTCCGTAGCAAAAGAGAATCTGCAGATTGATGAAGAATACAACATTAATAAAACAGAGGATCCAGATTATGCAGATGGGCACAGTCAGAGAACTTTTTGTGGCTTTCAGAGATGATACAGAGCAAGGTGGGTGTCTTGAAAGAAAGTTCTACCCAGGGCTGGGGATGTAGCTCAGTGGTAGAGTGCTTGCCTAGCATGCACAAGGCCCTGAGTTCAGTCTCCAATACCACAAAGAAGTTCTACCCAAACTAAGAGGAATGTATGTATTACTCTGCTCAATTTTCTCCAAACTTTGAAAATGATTTATACACAACAGAAGGAACATAAGCTGCAAAGCCCAAACTCCATGAAAGCCATAGGAAAAGTGAGCCAAGCATTGGCTGAAACCATAATGCAAAAAAATGGCAGCATGGAATTCCTAGGATAACTGGCAGTGTGTAAAAACAGAAAGAGGTCAGATCACAAGTGGTGGTTGGGAGAGAAAGACAAACATCACTTAGTAAACCAGAACCTGGACCTGCCCAGGAGCCTTGTAGATCTTAACCTTAACCCATAGGACCATCACCCTAGAATCAGATCGTATCCCACTTTTGCAGTATTAGAGATATATCACTATGTATTAAATTACCATAAATTTTACATCTTAAGACAATACACTTCTTACGATACACCTTCTGTGGGTCAGGGGACCAGGTATGTCTTTGGTAGGTCCACTGCGCAAGAGTGATTAAGTTATCCACTGGGCTGTGTTTTCATTTGGATGCTCAACTAAAAAAAAAAAAAAAAAAAAAAAAACAGCT
Source organism: Dinomys branickii (assembly GCA_004027595.1). Classification (NCBI taxonomy): domain Eukaryota; kingdom Metazoa; phylum Chordata; class Mammalia; order Rodentia; family Dinomyidae; genus Dinomys; species Dinomys branickii. The sequence goes on along the minus strand of PVLD010013685.1, from coordinate 43,112 downwards.
TCCAAGTTTACCTAGGTCATTAGCAGAATTGATTTCCTTAGTATGCACAACAGAGAGCTCCAGCTTCTTTTTTTGCTGTTTGTTTTTTTGAAATATGGCCTCACTTCATAGTGCAGGCTGGTCTCAAACCCATAGTGATCCTCCTGCCTTGGTCTCTGAGGGCCAGGATTAAGGTATGCACCACCACATCCAGCTAGGGCCCAGCTTCTTGCAGGTGTTTGTCTGGAGGCTGTCCTTGATTCTTAGATGCTGCTGCAGTTCCTACAGGCCACTTGCAGTTTCTTGCCACATTGGCCACAGGGTTGCTTCATCAAGCAAGCAAAAAGATGCTCTAGAGCAGTGTATGGCATCCATGCTGCAACCAGATGTTTGTCATTATTGAACACTCTAAAAGGTTCGCCACCACTGCTCTAGCATGAGTCAGGTAGCAAAACAGGTATGTTAATAACACATTCAAAGAAGTATATCCCAGTACCTCTGCCACCTCTACTGGATAAAGGCACAAGTCCTACCCTCACTTGAGGAAAAGCAATGACACAAGGATATAAACATCAGGAAGGAATAAGTGACTATCCTTGAACTTGTTTGTCACACCTAGCAAAGATGCACCTGGGGTGGGAATGATGGTACAGAGAGAGATGCTAAGGACTGGAGAAGTAGCATAGTGTAAAGACCCTGGGCTCAATCTCCAATACTGAAAAAAAAAAAAAGAAAAGAAAAAAAAAGCCAGAATGTGGTGCTGGGAACAGACAGATACTAAGTTCTGCCTGGGTACTGAAGATATAAAATTTAGAAAAACAATGGGTGTGGTCAAATTCAAAAGTGTCACATCTTTTGTAGGTATGGTTCATTTAATCTGTAAGCTAAGACTGATGTAAGTAATGACAAGCTCATGTTACCAATGAATGAAATGGAGCTAGGGATATAGCTCAGCGGCATAACTGCCTGCCTGGCAAGTGCAAGGTCCTGAGCTCTGAATGAAGTGGAAAGGACTAGATGCTTCCTGGCTAGGAAGTTGGACCTATGGGAGTATCTGGACAGAAAAGAAACACCAAAGATCGTATCATTGGATCACTCAGGGCATGACAGATAAGAACCATCTGGGTCCAGTGATAGAAAATGAAAACCCAGTAGAGTTTCACCAACATTCACAGATCATTAGCTGACATTTAACTGACCACAAGACACTTGAACAAAGAACCTATCCTCTTTGTTGACAGAGGGCAGTACTTACTTATTTTTCTATAGAAAACCACCCAGAAGATAGGATGTCTGTATCTTGCTTAATCCATTCAAACTATGTTGAGTAGACATTTTCAAAACCCCAACAATTCAGTAAGCCCCTGAAACTGGCAATGGGCCTGAACACTTGAGGAAGGCAGAAGGTTCAATTGGCTCAGTACCAGGTCTATCTTTAGTACACTACGATCAATGGACGGGAAGTCTAGACACTAACAGTACACCAACGGATGAAGCATCTATTTTAAGTGTTCATTACAATAACGAATGAATAAAGCAGCACAGACTATCCCTAGAAATTCAAAGAACTCAGATTTCATTCATGTTCATGTAATTATATTCAGCAAACATTTACTGCCTGGATATACCACTTTGCTGGTGGGAGATAGAAAGATGAGTACTTTCTCTCTGCCTGCTCCAGGAGAAAGACAGGTAGACTCAGATCACTGCTGTAATAGAGGTTCTGAGGAAGACCTATGTAAGTATCTAAAGGACAGCAGGAGAGGAATTTGATGAAGGCTTGTTGAAGTAATTCTTTTTTTTTCCATATAAGGCATCACTATATGGTTGCTGAGATTAAGGCCAATCATAGGAGGAACTTCAGGCTTGAGTAAAATCCTGGAAGCTAAACTGTGCAGAGAGGCTGTTACTTTTGCTGCAGTTATTGGTTACTCCTTGCTGCCCTGCCACACCATGAACTGTTTGCCTCTGTGATGCTCCTCTGCCACCCTGCCTTGGAACCAACTGACTATGGACTGAAACCTCTACAAACTATGAGCCAAAGTAAATCTTCCCTCCCTAAAAAGATAAAATAAATAAACTGTAAAGAGAAGGGATAGAAACTGTTGTTTAATGTCCAGTGTTTGGAGAGAAAGGAGGAACTAAATCATAAAGCCTTTGAAAACTAGTCTTAGGGGTTTGGAATGTATTGTGAAGTTACTGAAATACTACTGAAGGAAAAGATGAACTCAGATTAGTGAATTAAGAGAATAATTCTATGGATGACAGATAAAAGATAGGAAAAGGTCTGACTGGGAAACACATTCCATAAAAACAATGAAGCCTTGAGCTGGGCATGGTGAAGGCTACAGTCCTAGCTATTCAGGAGGTCGAAGTAGGTGGGTCATTGAGCCCATAAATTCGAGACTAGCAGAGGCAACATAGTGAGACCCCATTTCAAAAAAATAAAACATTAATGAAGGTTTGAACGAGGACTGTGGAAATGAGCGGAAAAGAGATACAGAGATATCTATCAGGTAATACGGTGATTCTGGCAAATGGAAGAGTGTATGAAACGAGTATGAAGTTGAAAGCAGAAAGGAAGGTGATGCCAGTAAAGGAACCCAGGAATCAGGAGGAACACATAGGTGAGGCAAATCAGTATAGATGTTCAATATGTTAAGTTCAAGGGATTGTTAGAAATCTATGAAGATGGTACAGCAAGGTGGGACTAGTAAAATTCAAGAGGTCACCGTATGAAAATCTTCACATTTCACTGAAACGGAGTACATGAAGCCATTCTGGAAGACAATATAATTCTAAAGATCATTGGTGCCTTGGAGAAACTATATTTAATCCTAGAAGAGGCGAGAACAATGTTTTAAGGAATTACTGCTTAGTGAAAGAAGAGATCTAAACAGGACCACTGGATTTGAAATTGAATAGTTACTGGCGACTTTGGGGGAACAGTTTGCTAAGCGTGACGACAGTAGAATCCAACAAGGAGTAAACTGCCTAAAAATCAGGCTAACATACATTGTATCAGTTACTTGCAGGCATTTAAAAATGAAGACATGAAAATACGAAAAAAGAGCGGCTTGAGAGAGGAGAAGGGGTATTTGTGCCTCATCTTTGTAGTCGGGTCCTGCTCTCTTATTAGCAGCTGGCTTACACAATTATACGTGACAGCAAAAAGGGATGTGAGCTCCGTTTACTTTTTAACTAACCACTGGTCTAAAATAGCACCTACGAAGGGAGTCGTAATTTCTTATCAGAGCCGAAGTCGGTCTCAGCAGCTTGAGCTAAAACGTCCACCGGCGTTTCAGCGCTCCACTCCAAACCTCGCGCCGCCTGCGCTTCTCGGGACGTGGGACCGCGGGCGGGCGCGCCGCACCGTCCGGAGCTGGGTCGGAGCCCTCGCGGCTGGCCGGTGGAAACCGGTGCGGACCCGACACTGCCACCCCAGCGCGGCTCGACCCTTCCGCCATTCTGAGGCTTCTGACGGCGGCAGTCTGCGGCGGTGACATCCAGACCCACACTCGGCGCGGGGCCGACGCGGGCACAAACGGGACGCCCTCGGCCCCGCCCGCTGCCCCGCAGGGCCTCCACCAACCTTCCCGCGTCGTACCGCTCCACCTCGGAAAAATGAAACCCAGTGTCTCCAGGCGGAGGCGAAGGGGGAGATCCACTACCTTCCCTCTCTGTAAAGAAGAAAAGCTGAACCGACTCCACACAGCAAAGGAGTGTGCGCCTCCGGCCTGGTCCGCTAAGGCCCCGCCCTGGCGCTCACCACCTCCTTCGCGGCCCGCCCTCCTGGCGCCAGGAACTACACTTCCCAGAGGCCTCCGCGGCGCCGAGGGGCAGGGCCGTCCGCTCTCCGGCTCAGACTAAGAGCTGAATGGCTTTCTGGAAGGTGGGAGGGGCCAGGCCCCTCCAATCGGCGAGAGGCTCGTTACGGCGGCGGAAGCAGCGGCGCTGAGTGAGGGGTGGGGGGCAGGGTGCTAGCGCCCCGGCGGCGCGGGTCCAGAGCCCGAGGACGTCGGCCCCACAGGCGGGAAGTGCACGCGAAGGAGCTCGAGGCAGCGCGGTGGCCACTCGGCGAAGCACCCAGGTAATGGCGGGACGGGCGCCTAGGAAGGCAGGGGAAGAGACGAGGGGGCGGGGCGGCCGAACCCGACAGCAGTGTCCGCCCCGCGGCGCGTACCCGGGGAAGGGCAGCGGTGCCTCGGCTCCTATTGCTTGGGCTGCGGCTCTTTCGCAAGCTGGACACCGCGGCTGAGCCAGCGGCAGCGGCAGGGTGTCCTGTGGCAAGGAAGGGAGAGGCACCAGAAGGGGTGGGCAGACCCGGGCGTGGGGGCGTGGCGGACGTGGGCCACGGCGGGTAAGCGGAGCGGCCCGGGGCGGGCGGGCGGCCCAGGGAGTTTGGCTCCTGGAGCAGTTTAAAGTGACTCTCCACATCCGGGCCCTGCGCCCGCCGCTTTCAGACCCCGGTCGAGGCGGGGCCTCTCCGCTCCCCGCCCCTCTGGCCGAGAGTGCTTGTCTCTCTTTGCCATTGGCCCAGCCTCGAGGGGTTTGGGCCGCCCCGGCGAGACTCCCGCTTGATTGGTCAGCGGTCGGCGGGAGGGTGGAGCGGGCCCGGAGCGCGCAGGCTGCTGTGGATTGGTGCGGGTCCAGTGACGCTCCGGGCGTGGAGCCAATGGGCGGGCGAGAAAGGAAGGGGCTGGTTCGGGGGAAGAGGACTGGGAGCGGAGCTACGGCCGGGTGGCGGGGTGAGTGGGGCCGAAGGGGCTGGACAGTAGCGAGCCCGGGGCACTCGAGCATGAGCTCTGTGCTTGTCCTCGTAGCCCAGCGTTGCCACCGGGATGGGCCCTTCGCGGCACCCCCAGGCCAGCGCCATGGAAGCGGGAGGGGCGGGCGTCGGCCACAGGTAAAGAGGCACACTGCTTACCCTGTTGAGGGGCTTACAGGGCGCTTCCAGGACGCTTGCGTCTTCCTGGGACACGGCTCGGACACTCGAGTGTCTGGAAGCACGTGTCCTCTGATCTTGCCAGGGATTCGGGATGGGGTAGGGGCCAAGCGGGGGAGATCAGTACAGCGTGGCTCCTGAGAGCAAAGTGGGTGATGTTTTTGGAAGAGGTGGAGGTCTGGAGTCTCTTTGGCAAGGGGCAGGATGAGGAGGGAGTCTGGAAAAGAGAAGAAAAAGGAAATCCGTAAATGGAGGCCTTTACAAAAAATCGTTTGAGAATGCCTTTTGCTCCAGATCTTAACGTAGTATTTCTAATCCTTCTTGGGACTAGCATTTCTCCTCTGAATCTTCTTATGACATGCTAATTACAGTTCTGTTTACCTTGGTATGAGGTTTGAGTCTTTCAAAGATACGTACTGTTTTCTAGAAAACTTTACACAGATATGCATATGCCTTGTGTTACCTATCACGTGGCCTTCATAATTTAGTTAATGTCTTCACTTATATTGCTCATAAGTTGTTTTAGGTAAATATTGCATTTGTTATTTTATGGGAAGATATCGTGGATGCTAAAGATGCCTCGATTTCTTAATATTGGTTCTAACCTTACAAGGTAGTAATAACTATATGATTGTGTACTGTAGGTGGAAATGAGCTCTCAACAGTTTCCTCGGTTAGGAACCCCTTCCACTGGGCTGAGCCAGCCACCTTCACAGATTGCAAACAGTGGTTCTGCAGGATTGATAAACCCAGCTGCTACGGGTGAGATGTGTACCCTTCTATGCTGCTTAATTTAAGAATGTTGCCAATTTTATAACTTTATTAAATACTACTTTATTGAATTTGAAGAAAGGTTGTATTACTTTACTGACTTAAATAAGATATTTGTCTCGTTGTAATGGTTTTTTTCACATGTACTCTAGTAAAGCATGCCTATAAGAACTGGTTTTTAAATGCACTATAGTAATAGTGCCATGAGGGAGCCCAACAGTGTATGACTCATAAAGGTTTTGCCTTTTAGGAGTTTACTGTCTAGGAAAAGAGTCTTTAGAAAGTACATATGCACGCCTATGCAGCTTGGCGTTTCGTCATGGTGACCCTTTCTAGTGCCGTAGATGAGTGATTCTCCACAGGGGTGAGAATCATTAATTCCTTCTTGAGAATACTGAGCAGTATCTGGAGATATTTTTGGGGTGCTACAGAAGCAAGGGATGCCGTGTGTTCTAAAATTGCCAGATTGCCTCTCCCCTCAGTTACCCAGCCTAGTTAACAGTGCAGAAATTGAGGAGCTCCTTCAAATAATTTTTTTTTATGTGTGAAGTAAAAAGATGTCGTTGCAAAGTGAAGTAAATTTTTCTGTTGTTTTTTTCCTTTACCATGTAGTTTTGTGAAGATGGAGAGTAGATGGTGCTGGGGATTGAACCCAGGTCTTTGCATTGAACTGCAATAGTAGATGCGCCTGACTCCCACACCCACCCCTCCCCCTGTTTTTAAAACTCCTCAAACAGGGTCTTGCTTAGTCACTAAATGGCCCAGGTTGGGCTCAAATTTGTGTCCCTCCTGCCTCAGCCCCTTCCAGCATTCCAGAATGCTGTAAGTACAGGCTGTGTCACTATGCCTGGCTGTCACTGCCCAGTTGTTGTGTTCCTTAGGTAAATGGTTCTTCTGATTCCTGATTGCTCATATCAGGAGCTGAAGCCACTAATTGGTCTTTGTCTCTTAGCTGTGAGTGGTGACCCTTCTCTTATGTTTTATAAAGCTTCATTTCCTGTTTTCCTTTCCTCCTACCAACTTGTTACAAATTTAATTCCTTTTAGATTTGAAATTTCTTTAAACTACTTTATGCCTCCTATGATGCTGCATCTACTTATATTTTCTGAATGAATGATACAAAGTTCCCAAGTTTTATAACACTGGGACTTCGTACATTCTTTTCCCTTATCACAGTCTTCCTTTCCCTATTCACTTATCTGGCCGATGCTTGTTCTTCCTTGGATATCATTTTCTTGTGAAGTCTTTGCGGGCTCCATTTTCTGCAATAACTCAAGTTATGAGCGCCATAGAATGAATACTGCAGGAGAGCCAGGATTGTTTCTGTCATGCATCTTCCTATGTTCTGGTCTTGCTATTGAGGAGGGGCATGGTATACTCAGCAACTTTTTATTCTTAGAGAGCTACCTGAAGTTCTTCATTCCATTTGTGTGATGTTTGAGGGTTTGTTTTGTTTTGTATTTTTTTATTTTTTGAGACAAGTTCTCACTATATAGGGGAGGCTGGCCTTAAACTCACTATGTAGCCCAGACTGGCCTCGAATTCACAGTGATCCTACTGCCTCAGCCTCCCAAGTGCTGGGATTACAGGCCTCTGGCTAGTTCTTCATTCTTTAACAAATAAACTTTTTTTTTTTTTTATCTTTTTGAGACAGGGTCTCACTGTGCAGTTCAGGCTGACCTTGAGCTCACTTTGTAGCCCAGGCTGGCGTTGAACTCACAGTGATCTTCCTGCCTCAGCCTCCCAAGTGCTGGGATTACAGGTGTGCGCCACCACACCTGGCCCTTAACAAATACTTTTGACAGTATTTTGTCTTGGGTATAAACTCACAACAGAATAATATAAAGGAGTACAGCTAAGGAGATCATTTAACACATCTGTTCTTTGCAAAGAATTAAACTCCATGTTTAAAAAGGTGATTCATAGCAATAATTGTCCTCAAATTTTATTGAAAAAGAAATCATTGATTTAAACCCAAAATACTGTAATTTACTTCTAAAAAATACATATATGTTTTTTCTTTGTGGCCCTTAAGAGAATAGAAGTTTTTCCTAAGTGGTTAAACATTTATGTTTCCTATTGCGCATATCACAAGAGATGATTTGGAATCTTAAGCATGTTAGGATTCCAAGCACAAGTTCAAAGTTAAGTGTAGAGAACTAATACTTAATGCTTCTTTTCTAGTAGAAATGAAGTGAAATAAATCCAGATGTCTGAAAGGAAATGATAGATGAATCCCAAAGAGCCTAACAGGAAATGATCAATATGAAGTTGTTAAAAATCAAATCTTCCTGGACAATTAGGGAGATGTTATGAAATTGTCTATTCACTTCAACATTTTATTAGAGAAAAATTACGTGGACCAAAAGTGTAAAGACTGAAGTAAAACTGTCCTTAGTCATAAACAATATGATCATGTATGCAGAAACCCTAAGGAGTCTTATTTGTATATTTTAATTTTACTTACATATTTGTGGTAATGAGTGTCAAACCCAGTGTTGCAATGAGCTACATCTTTGAGGGGGGTGTCTGTGTATATGTGTATATGCATGATAAATTTCCCAGACTGGGCTTGAACTTGAGAGCTTGAACTTGTGATCCTCTGCACCAGTCTTTGGAGTGCTGGGAGTGCAGGGATTTTCCATTGCACCAAGCTCTAAGGAATCTTTTATTTCTGTATTTATTTCCAGTGCTGGAAATTGAACCCAGGGGCTCTGCACTTAGCTATATCCCTAATCCCCTTTCTTTTTTATTTTGAGATGGTGTCTAAGTTGCCCAGGTGTAGCTCAAACTTGCAGTTGTCCTGCCTCAGCCTGCCATAGTTCTGGGATTACAGGCATATGCCACTGTATCCAGCTCTAGAAAATCTTCCTAAAAGAACAATTAGAGTTGATGGTAAAATTAGTAAAGTTGAGCCAGGTGTAGTGGCACATGCCTGTAATTCCCTATTCAGGAGACCAAAGCAGGAGGATTGTCATGAGTTCAAAGCCAGTCTGGGCCACATAGTAAGTTCAAAGTCAGCCTGAACTACGTAGCAAGACCCTGTCTCAAAAAACAACAAAATAGAAAAGTAATAATATTGTAGAATATAAGATCCATTATAAATATCAAATACTGTGTATGTCTGAATACGGGCGGTGGAAAACCAAATTCTTAGTGTCATTTACAGCAGCACACAAAACAGTACTGCAGCTGGGCATGGTGGCACATGCCTGTAACCCTAGCACTTAGCAGGCTAGAGTAGGAGGGTCGAGAGTATAAGGCCAACGTTGGCTACATAGGAGTTTGAGCCTAACTTGGACGATATAGTGAGACCCTGTGTCAGAAATACAAAGGATGAAAACAAGACAACAAACAGAACATCACGTGGTGATAAATATAACAAAATATATGGAGGACATACAGTTAGAAGATTGTGTGATTGTTGAGAAAAGGTCTATCATGTTCATGAATTTGGAAATTCAATATTTTTAGGATATCAGTTCTCTCCAAAGTGATCTGTGGAGTAAAAAAAAAACCCTGGTTGAAATTCCACTATGCTTTTTTTTTTTAAACTTGACAGTCTGATTCTAGAATTCATTTGGATATTTAAAGGACTTAAAATAGCTAAGGCAGTTTTAGCCAGAAGAAAATTGGAGAGCACTACCACTGTATTTAAAAACTTGCTACAAAATTCCACTTATCAAGATGGTGTGGTATTAGCATAAAGATAAAGATATGTATCAGTAGAACAAAGTGGAAGATGCAGTAATAGACACAAACATATATGGTCAATTGACTTTTGACAAAATGCGTAATTCAATAAGGAAACAATAAACTGTACAACAAAATAGTGTTGGAATACCAGGATACCCATAGGGCAAAAATAAAGCTTGACTCTTACAATCTCCACATTAACTCAAATGTAACAGACCTAAATGTAAATTTCAGAATATCTTAAAACAGATAAAACTTTGCAACCCTGGGGTAACCAAAAATTTCTTAGGTTACACACCCAAAAAGCTAGTCATAGAAGCAGTTGATACAAAATAAATGTGTGCTCTTCAAAAGACACCATTCAGAAAATCAGTGGGCATGCTGTGCCACCAAGAGAGGATTTTTCCGTGCTTAATCTATTAAAGGACACATTCTGAATATATAAAGTCAGAAATTAATAATAAAAATATTTGACAAATATTTGGACAAAATATTTGACTAGATCAGGAAGAATATATAAATGCCAAAGAAGCACATGCAAAATTGCTTACCCTTCATCTTCAGGGCAGTACAGATTAAAACCATAGTAAGCAGTCACTTCGCCCATCAGAGTGACTGTGTTGGGAAGACTGACAGCACCAAGCCCTGGTCTTGATGTGAGGACAAAGGACTCCATACACTGCTATGGGTGGGAATGTAAAAGGGTCTGTCACTTGGGGAACAGCTTGGCAGTGTCACATAAAATTAAATGTATGTTTAATATAAGCAATGAGCAATCCCATTTCTTAGGTAAATGAAAGATCAGTAAAAAGGTATGTTTATATAAAGTCTCACACTTAAACATTTTTTTTTGAGATGTGTTCTCTGTGTAGTTCAGGCTGGCCTTAAACTCATAGCAATCCTCCTGCCTCAGCGTCCCAAGTGCTAGGATTACTGGTGTGTGCCACCACGTCTGGCTCAATTGCACTTAAATATTCTTAAAAGATTTTTTGTAACAGCCAAAAAAGGGAACCTTCAAAGCCAGATAAGCAAATTGTGCTATATCCACAGTATAGAATACTACTCAGCAATAAAAAGAAGCAACAGGTTACCAAAACACATTGCAGCATGGTTGAGCTTCCATGTTGTAGTTGGAAACATTCTGCTAAAGAAAGGCAGACAGATGCATAGGAGCACAGACTGCGACCATTTCTGTAAAAGCTGTGACTACTGAAAGCAGATGGATGCTGTCTAGGCGTAGCAGTGGAATGGAGGGAACTGACAGCACAGGGCCCAGAATAATCTTGTTGGAGTAATGGGAATTGCTCTGTATCTGTATCATAATGTACTATGGTTACATTACTCTGTCCTTCTGTGAAATTTGATCTAATTTTGCGCAGAGAATTGGAGAACTTTATATGTAAATTATATCTCAGTAAAGCCTATTGATTAAAATGGTTGAAATGGACATATTCTTTACAAAATAAGATGTATATGAATAGCCTATGGTAACACAAAAAGCTGTTCACCATTGCTAGTCATTTTAGAAATAGTAATTATAGTTGTGTACCCCTGTAATCCCAGCACTCGGGCTGAGGCAAGAATATCACTGAGTTTGGGCCAGTCTAAACTGCTTAGGGAGACCCTGTGTCAAAAAAAAAACAAAAGAAAGAAGAAGGAAAGAAATGGTAATTAAAGTTACAGTGAGCTGCTACTGCACCCTTACTAGAATGGCTGTGTGTCAGACATTGGTGAGGAGGAGGAGGGGCAACTAGAACTCCCTTACTTTGCTAGGAGGAACATAAAATGTTACAGTTGCTTTGGAAACTACTTTGGCAGTTACTTGGAATGTTTTAAACATGTTTAACATCTGACCAAACCATTCTGTTGGCATTGCTGAGGATGTTTCTTTAAAAAAAAAATCATTGAATTTGCTGCTCATAGAGCAGCCACTTAATTGTATATAAATTATAATTTAGTCAGTTGGTTTTATAAATCAGAATTTTAAAACTCTAAATGATCTGGGAGAAAAGTCAGTATATGACAAAATAGATACATGTCAATCTTTTCACCCAGCACCCAGTTATTTGAAAATAAAATAACCATCAGTGACATAGTGGCTAAAAAAACATGTAGTGTATATATGCAATATAATCCCACATTGCGTTTTTAAAATGATGCTGTGTACACATATTCTGTATTACTCAGTAATTCTACTCCTAGGCATATGTTGGGTTCCAGCCCCAGCACCATTTACATAAGAAGTATACAATAAAAAGTTCTCTCTCCTCCTTGTCCCTCAGTCTTGAAAAATTACATGCTGTTAGAGTTGGATGCTGTACTAAATGTAACCTTTTAATGTTAGATTTATATAACTTAAGAATTTTTTTAAATGAAATTGTCTCATATCCTGTAATACACTTTAAATTCTTTGAGCTTATTTTAAATGGTCATCAGGCCCTTTGTTCGTAGGGTGGGAAAGCTACAATATCCAGAATAAATCCTGTAAGTGCCACTGTAATCTGTGTGCTATATTAATTTAGTTGGAAATTGTGATAGATTTCCTCATCCTTCCTGTCTTGCCTAGTCAATGATGAATCTGCTCGAGAGCCTGATATCAGCACCAGGGAGCACATGAGTTCCAGCAGTTCCCTCCAGGCCCGGGAGGAGAAGCAAGAGCCTGTTGTGGTGAGGCCCTACCCACAGGTGCAGATGTTGTCTACTCACCATGCTGTTGCATCAGCCACGCCTGTCGCAGTGACAGCCCCACCAGCACACCTGACGCCAGCAGTGCCGCTCTCATTTTCGGAGGGACTTATGAAGGTAATGGAGAGGGCCCTAGCAAAAGACTAATATAATTTTAACAAAGTCCTAAGCTCAAACTTCATATTTTCTTTTTGGTCTGTCAGTTTAGTTCTTTGTAACTCAAAGCACTGCTGTTCTACAGTGCCTGTGTGCATTTGGCTTCACAGGATCTTTTCTGTTAGCCATTTTAATGTTGGTATTATTCAGCTATGGGTATGCTAACTTGGAACAACACTTGTCTTCTTGTTTTAGTAGCTGAAATTTGGGAGTATCTGGACGTATCTCCTGTATATTACTGGGAGTTTTATTTACTTCTGCACATACTTGGGAGGAAGCATTGTGTAGAAGAAAAGAGTGTGGGCTTTAGTCCCAGTTCTATTTCTGTCTCTGTGGCTCCAAGAAGTCACTTAGCCTTGGTTTGTACATTTCCTCCTCTATAAATTGAAAATTCTAGTACTTCAGTAGAAAAACTGTGATGCTGACAGATATACCATACAGGGCTAATGGAATAATCTTTACTGGCATTCTCTAACTCTGATTTGTGTACTTTTTAACTCTAAAATGAAATAGGTCATTGGAACAAGCTATTGATACGTGTTGTGTGGTTTTCTGTTCACAGCCGCCCCCGAAGCCCACTATGCCTAGCCGTCCCATTGCTCCTGCTCCACCTTCTACCTTGTCACTCCCCCCCAAGGTTCCAGGGCAGGTTACTGTTACCATGGAGAGTAGCATCCCTCAAGCTTCAGCCATTCCTGTGGCAACGATCAGTGGACAACAGGTGTTTTTCCTAATTTGCTGATTTTTTAACTAAAATGCCAAATTGTTGATCACTATGTATTAAATGCATACATTGAGCAATGTCCTGAATGAAAAACTACACATGCATGGATTTCTACAAGAACAATATAGTAAATTTGAGAAAGAGACTTTAGAGAAGGTGCCAGTATTTACAAGCATCTGCTGCTGTGTGCTGGGCATTACCCTCAGTATGGAGTACAAATCGAATTTTATCAGTCTGTGTCCTTGAGGAATCAGAGTCCGGTTTGTCCTTCGTTATACAGAGTATACAAAGATAATTCTTTTTTTCTTTCCTGTTTTTTTTTAGAGACAATTAGAATTGTCTGATAGCCTCATAACACTAGCACTGGGCATGTTCCTCTATGATTTCTTGGAGGACTGTAGATATGTGCCTCTTCAGGTGCTGGTGTACTTGCTTAGACACACCTGTAATTGTGAATGTTTATTTTTGAAGTCTTTTTTTTTTTTTTAACAGTTCTGTTCATTCGAGTGTATGTGGCCATTAAATCTTGTAAACCACCTATGAAAAAAATCGAAATTCTTTCCCATAAGGCTATCAAGCAAAATCCATATTCCAAACTCCTGGGTTGTTTTCCTTTTGCCATACTGCTGAGTACTCCTGGAAATGGAGGAACCCTCACCTGAGAAGTAGTAAGGACAGAGGGTTGGGACATTTAACAAGTGAGCTGAGGAACCAGTGGAGTGTACTTGTTAAATACTGCCATTCAGAAGTCTTCAGCAGCATAAAGAATGATGCATGCACAGACATGTAAAGGAACTAGACCAAAATAAGCCTTCAGCCAGGGAAGAGAAGAGAAATAAGAAAGGCTAATGTTGAAGATGAGAGCTCCTAAAAGTAGAGTCAAATATGTCATCTTCCTGGAATCTCGCATTTAGGTAGCCTAAAACATTGGAAGGCTCCTCGCACTCACTCGTGACATACCTGGTGGCATGGATCATTATAGAAGATGGTATGTAAAACAGTAAAGCTGAAAAATCCTCAGCTGTTTCTCTTAAAAGTTCCTGCTAATAGGAGCAACTTGACCTATATGTGCAGGCAGATGGTTTCCTAGAGGTAGTGTGTACGACCAATGTGAAGATGACTTTGTATCCTGTTTCTTCCAGGGACATCCCAGTAACCTGCATCATATCATGACCACAAATGTACAGATGTCCATTATCCGTAGCAATGCTCCTGGGCCCCCTCTTCACATTGGAGCTTCTCATTTACCTCGAGGTAAAGATGCCATGTTTTATTGGGTATGGTGGCACACACCTATAATCCCAGCATGCAGGAGGATTGCCACGAGATCAAGGCCCACCTGGGCTACACAGGGAAACCCTGTCAAAAAAACCATACAAAAAAAAACTCCCATGTTTTATTCAAACTGTACAGTGGCACATACATGTTTGGTAGAAGATGTGGTAACATAGAGTGTACCCAAGGTCAGCTGATTATTAAAGTTGCAAAACAGTAGAAGTAAGTACAATACATGTTTTTAACATGATCTAATATGTGCTGCTCGGATTGCGTTAAACAAGCATATGTGAAGACTTAAAGCAGTGCATATTCTTAGTGTGTTCTAAAAAATTGTTCTTCAGAGGAACTCCTCAAGGCTATCACAATTTAAACTTGGTCTTTCAAAAAAATAAAAATAAAAAAATAAACTTGGTCTTTATTTTAATAAATAAATGAGAAATAATATATTTTTTAAATTTTTGTCTTTTTGAGACAGAGTCTCACTGTGCAGTTCAGGCTGGCCTTGAACTCACTTTGTAGCTCAGGCTGATCTCAAACTCACAACTATCCTCCTGCCTCAGCCTCCCAGTGCTGGGATTACAGGCATGTTATACCATGCCTGGCTAGAAATACTAATAGTATCTTTTTCTTTTATTTTTTTAAGAGTGCTGGGAATTGAGCCCAGGGCCTTGTGTGTAGTAGGCAAGTGCTCTACCTCTGATTTATGTCCCAGCCTAGTACTGAATATTTTTTAGATTTATTGATAAGAATTACTCATTTTTTAAAAAAATTTACATAGCAATCAAGTATTTACATAGCAATAATTTATAAGTTCTTATAAATTATAATAAATTATGAGTTTTGCCCAGAAATTGTTACTTTCTATTGGAGAAGGTGAAGCAGTTGATTGTTAACAAAATCAGTTTAGCAAACACAAAATCAGTTTTGTTCAGTCATACTGTAACTCCATGGTGCCATGCACACTTATAGTTCACAAGCCCTTCAGGGAGTCTGTGGCATGAGCCATTTTCATGAAGATGCTAAGACACCATTTTCCTTTTTCACAACATTGACATCTGCACTAGTGCAACAAAGCCAGTGTCAGGTGAGGCAAAGTGTCACTGCTGGTGTTTAAAGTGCTGGAACCTCAGCGTCCAGGTAGCAGCACCACACTGCTCTTTATTGTGCTTAGTACTTGGAATAAAAAATAAAAAAGTAAAGCAAAGCAATAGCTAGTTTTATTAAAACATGTCTTTGAAGAAACAGTATGAATTATTAATCTTAATAAATCGCAACTCTTGAGGATACATGTTCATAGTATTTTTCCTTTTCCTGAACTCCTGCAGCTGAGGGAGGTCATACTATCTCAGTTCCCTGAATAGATACGCCACCATGCCCAGCCTTTTGTTACTTTCCTTTGTGAATCAGTGGGAGTATAGGTAGCATACTTCAGTTAAATGCCATACACTGTTTGAGTTTTAGAAATCATTATTTCCCTAGAAAATATTAAGTGCATCTGTTTAAAGTGTGAGTCCAAAAGCCATGCTAACAAAATCCATTTTTTTTCAGGTGCAGCTGCTGCTGCTGTAATGTCCAGTTCTAAAGTAACCACAGTCCTGAGGCCGACCTCACAGTTGCCAAATGCTGCCACAGCACAACCAGCAGTACAGCACATCATTCACCAACCAATCCAGGCATGTCAGGCCTTGGGTACTCAGCCAGCAAGTGTTGCGTGCCTGATGGTGGTCACTCACTCTGCTGGGCAGACCTCAGTGGCTTGACTTGAGGAAATGTGGAAAGATAAGCAATGTGCCATTATTGGCAGGGATGCAGGTGATAGGTAGTGAGGGAAGTGTTTTGTTGAGATAAGAATGGTAATGAGGGTTCAGAGAGGTGGAGAGGAAATGAGAGAAATAATAGCTAAAAAGAAAATAATGATTATAGACAGTGTGTGGTAAAGTTTGATTAGAATCAAGAGGAAGCCAGGTGTGGTGATAGGCACTTGTAATCTCAGCACTTGGGAGAAGGCTGAGGCCGGAGAATCATGAGTTCGAGGCCTGCCTGGGCTACATAGTGAGTTCAAGGCCAACCTGACCTACATAGTGAGACCCTATTTTAGAGAAGAAAAAAAAAAAAACTGAGAAGATTTTAATTTGGAGAGAGATCTGTGAACCTCTACAAATTTTATACATGTTCTTATGTACATGCATATGCTTTTCAGGAGGATAGTCTGTCTTTCACTTTTTTTTGCAAAGAAATCTGTGGCCTTAGTACTACTAAGATGTTAATGTAGATTAATATCTATCAGTTAATGTAGAAGACTGTATGTCAATTCAGGACACTATGATATGGAGTATGGACCTGATTTGGTAGACAGTAGAGAACGACTACTTTTTTTTTGAACTAGTAATGTATGACTTTTTTAAAAACCTGGAAGATTAATCTAGCTGAATTACATAAAGAAATGAAAATCCAAATGCCTTTGGGGATCAGAGATGTAACATAAAACAGCTATGTTTAAGATAATAACGAAAAGTCCTGGTTGACTTTCAGATTAAAACAAAAGGCCTTGCTAGCCAACAAAACAAAGTTGGAGGGCAATGAGATCCCTAGGAATCCATATGGAATACGTGATTAATTGGAGAAGGGTCAGAGCCAAAATGTGGAGCTCACTGGTGAGGAGAGGGAGTCGTAGTGCAGGTGTGAGACAAGTAGCTGCACAGTAGAAGGAGCAGGAGGGCCAAGGTGAAAGGGAAAGGTAGAGTAGTCAGAGTTTGCTGTGCGCGACCTTGTATGATCCTACGTCAAGAGGGTTGAATCAGGGTCTTCAGAATGATGGTGGACAAGCAAAGAAGCCCTGTCTGGGAAGCCCTTTTTGTAAGGACTAGGGTTATATGTCCATATGAAAAGACAGAGAAAGCATCTGAGCAAACCGCTGTGCCTTTTTTCCTTTGGGCACTGTGACTCTTGACAGCACAGGGTACTGTTGTCCTTTTGCATGCTAGATTGGCCTTAGAATCAAAGTACTATCCAGAAGTGAACAGCTCTATAAAGAGGCTATGATAATATAAAATATCTACACCAAGACCCATGGTGGACCAGGGGAACCCCAGATCTGAAAGATTAGATCCCAATTTGCAGTAAGAAAAGGGGACTATTTTGCCCCCAGTCATGTTTGGAAAGGAGGAGGATTTCCAATACTGTTCAGCCAAATACTGTACAGCCAAATTAGGGTTTTTGATAATTTCACCCCTTGGTCTTAAAAAAGTATGGCTGAAGAACTCTAATCAGAATGGTGAGACCTTATTTTCATTAGGAGGCAAACATACTCCTTTGGAGGTCCAAGTTTCAAATTGTACTTTTAGTGTTTTGCTTACTGTACTTCGTTTTAATGAACTTTCTCTCCTGTTGGTAGTCTCGTCCACCTGTGACCACCTCTAATACCATCTCTCCTGCTGTGGTAGCAACTGTCTCTGCCACCAGAGCTCAGTCTCCAGTCATCACTACGACAGCAGCACACGCTACTGATTCAGCACTGAGGTATGTGTAGGGGTCTACATACAGAGCCAGACTCCCTCCTCCCTTTTTTAGGGAGCATATGGGCCACAGTTAAAGTTTTGAGGTGACTTAGTCTGTGCAGTCAGTGGATGGACTAGAAAGGGCCTAGAGCAGGACCATGAAGAAATAACATTTAGATGGAAAATAATGTGTAGGACTTTTAACCACAAATTATATCAGTTACAACTGTGTGACATTAAGCAGATTTCCCAACTCCCTTTATCCTTAGTTCCCTCCAGTAAATTGGGATACTCTGTGGTAATTAAATAGATTGCCTAATGGGTTACAAAGCCGTACAACTGCCCAACATAAAATTGAAACACTTGCATTTTAATTTTATGTTAACTTTAGAAAGTTAATATATTCAGATGACATGATGAAATTCAAAATGTCTGCCTGAGTATGCAATGAAAACTGGGGTCAGGCTTTTTAAATCAGGTTATCAAAATGTCTTTCTCCATGAATTGAGTGTTTTAGTAAAAATAGACACTGAATTTTGCGGAGTGATTCTTCAGTATTCACTCACACAACACATGCTTACTGTGTGTGTCCCCCTCCTCTATGCCAGGCACTGCTATAGGTATAATAGACACTTGTAAATTACACCAACAGAACCTAGTGGTCATAATGGGAAGGAGAACAAGGAGGAGGGTGGCAAGAAAAGGAAAAGGGATTAAAAAAGCATTTGAAGAAAAACATGGAAATAGAGCTTTTGCAAGTGAGAAAGGTGGAAGTTGGAATGGGGAAGGATGTGAGGGGAAGGGGCGGGCCAAACAAAAACTAAGATATCATATGTATAGGTACAGAATCCCCATGATAAATGTAGTCATGTATTGATTTTTAAAACTAATGATCGGTTGAGGTGATTTTTCTATTTATAGCTATAATTATAAATTCCTAATATGTAGGTCTCTGTATTCTGGAGATAGCATGTTTAACAGACCAATTTATATGGAAGAAGTAGAAGATACAATTCAAAGCACTGTCTCCCAGAAAAGCACCAGACTGGGGGACTCCACAGAACTTGTCAAAAATGTGGAGCTGAGTGTGGTGGCATGCACCTGTAATGTATCTTACAGGTATTTCTCCCATGGATAATGAGAGCTAGATGATGCTGAAACCTGGCTAGACTGTGTTTATTTTTTTAGGACAGTCTCACTGTGTAATTCAGGCTGACCTCATACTATATAACCCAGGCTGGCCTTGAACTCATGATGATCATCCTGCCTCAGCCTCCCAAGTGCTGGGATTATAGGTGTATGCCACCATATCCGTTAGACTGGTTTATTTTTTAACCCCTAAGAAGACCTTCACCTTTCTTAACTGCCCAGAGTCTTCATCTTTAAATTTAGCAGAATATATTTTGTAGTGACTTCCTTCATCCTTATATATGACTTGTTTTGACACAAGATATGCCTTTTGATATGTAGCTTAAAGTTATATGAAAAGTTTCGTTGAATTCTGATTTTATGTATTCATTCCATCCCATTTTATTGAGTGACGCCTAATTACGATACATTAGATCTTTTTGCATGACTTCCTTATGTAATCCTTCTAACTGTGTTTTCTCTTTAGATTCTGCTTATGATTCATTCTCTCCTTCCTTTTTGGCATTTTTCAGTGTTCCTGTTTAACTTTTAATGTTGCCTTCATTCCTGAAATCACTGAATAATTGTCTTATTTTTCTGACGCATCTCTTCTTGTTTTGTCATCACTTCCAGTGGGCTGTTACACCTTTGCTTTGTGTTTTGATTTCATAGAAGCAATATATTCATCTGCCTCTTAAGGGCTCTTCAAGTGTGTTTCCCTAGTTCCTTTGCACCTTTTTTCTTGTACTGTCTTAAAATAGATCTTCTGTCGGTTCCCTTGTAAGTTCTTGTCTTTGATTGGATTTTGTGTATTCTGGGTCAGGTATTTATAATTGATGTTGTAGCTTGGGCTATGTACTGGATTAGCAGCCATTTGCTAAATAACTCGATGTCCTGTGTTTTGAGTTTTCACAGACACTATCGCTCCAGCCAGTGCAGATACACTACTCAGTGGCAAAGCCTTTCCCTTCTAGGGGTCTCACCACACAGTGCTCCCCATTCCTTCTACATGTGTGTAGTTTGTGGTTCTGCATATGTCGTTAGCTACAGAAGTGTGCTCCTCGGTTTGGAAAATTATACTTTGCTAAGTTTGATACCTGAAATTGTAACTGTAGAAATCCTCTGTCATTGGCTCCTGCATTACTATTCAGTTATTAGTACCTTTGCCAGTACTGCTATCTCTTCTATGAGTTGATATTTCAGATATCTATTAGTTTTGCCCAAGAACAAGACTACAATTTTCAGTTTTCACTGTCACTGTTCTTTTTTTTGAGACAGGGTCTCACTGTGTAGCTCCAGCTGGCCTGAGCTCACCCCGTAGCCCTCTTACTTTTAATCTGAAGAAGTCAGACAAGAACAAAACTGGACACTAGAAAATAAGTACAAGACCAGTGATTGAAAATCAGCCTATTTTCTGTAGATACCAGATTACTAAATTTGGTCTCTATGCCTGAAGTTGATTTTCAGGTTATTAAAGCAAAGAGAGCCAGGCATGATAGTGTATGACTAAGGTCCCAGCCGTCTCATTGCACATTTGAGCCCAACTTGAGCAACTCATCGACTTAGTGAGACATTATCTCCAAATAAAGTAAAAAAGGGGTAGGAATTAGCTTATTGTGAAGGCGATGGATTCAGTCTAGGGCAAGGGCAGGAAAAGAGGAAGGGAGGGAGAGAGATAAGGGTGGAGAATATATAATTAAGATAACAGATTTGGGAGTACTTTGTACTGAAGTAATTTAATCTCTGGCTTTGTTTTCTGGTAGAAGAGGTTACTGCCATGTGCTATGGATATTACAAAGGCCCTTTCTTTTTCTCTTATTTGCCCTAACCAGCTGGCAAGAACCACCACTTTCTCCTTTTCAAAGGGGGCAGTGTTGGGATTAAATGCAAGGCTTCATGTATATTTTATTTCAGGACAGGACTAAATTGGCCTGTCTGCCTCAAATTATTGTCCTCCTGCCTCAGTCTCCCAAGGGGATAGCTTATAGGCATGTGCCCCTGTGCCCAGTGGGAAGCTGTACTTGTTTTGTGATGGTGTATATTTTATGCTGTGTTTTACTTTCCCTGCTTTTCTAGTCTTGAAATCAGCCGTTTCTCCAAGGCCGTTACTTCTAGTGGAGAAGAGTTATTTCAAACCCATTATCTCGCTATGGGTGCTCAGTGCTTCTAGGACATCATTTTTGTACTCTTTTTCTGTGATGTCCAAATTTAGTTTGTTTTTTTTTTCTTGTATTCTTAGGTTTTATATTTGTACATTTCTTTTGCCCTGTGTATTAGTTTTTCATTGCTCAGACAAAGTACCTGACATGCATAATTTAAAAGAGAAAAAGTATATATGGGGTCACATATGCACAGTTTCAGAGATTCCAATTCATAATTAGCTGGCTCCAGGAAAGAAACATGGCTAAGGGCATGGCCAGGAAAAGCTGCAAAAGAGCCATAGAGGAAGGGGCAAGAGACCAGAAGTAGTCCCAAGGCGATGGCCCCCTGGCCAATCCAGACAAGCCAAGCAAGATTAGTCACTTGAGACCCTTGTTTCCTTATTGGCATTAGTGTCACTACCTGCTTTGTATCTTATGGTTCAAAGTAACAGTAAAAACTTCTAGGCCTCTGGTTGTAAATTAGCCCCTTCCTTCCTGTAGATTGCTTTGTGACCTGCCCCCACAGTTTTCTAGGCTAGGTCCACTACCCAGAGTGGAAACACATTCAAAAGTCACTTGCAGTCCCTCTGTTCCCTCAGAGGTGTGTAATATTTTCACTTTTCTAATTCATATAGTTACAAAACATGAAAAGGTACACAGTAAGGAGACTCACTCATTTGTCCTACAGGCACATGGCCCAGGTCTTTACCCTTTATGTTGTAATATAACCTGCTACTGACTTTTGGGTATTTTCTAGTTTATTATATTTTAGTATATAGTTAGGGTTGTTTGTATAAATTTGTTTTGTTTTTTTCTGTTGATCTGTAAGTAGTTTGGTTTTTTGTTGTTGGTTTTTTGTTTTGTTTTTTGTGGGGAGGTAGTCTTATGAGACAAGGTTTTGCTATGTAGTTCAGGCTAGTCTTGAATTCTGTGTGCTCAGGCTGGCCTCAAATTTGCAGTGATCCTCCTGCCTTTGCTTCCCCAGTGACAGGATTACAGGCATTCACCACCACATCAGGCTATAAATTTGCCTTTCCAAAAGTTAAAGCTACCATAGAAGATAGTCTTTGGCATCTCCTACATTACTGTGCTCATGGTAGGTCACTTGGTTATTCTCTGGTTTATCCTTCTCACAGTTATTTTTGGCAAAAGTGAGCATGCACACAAAACACATGACATTGCCTTGGTTCTGTTCCTTTCTTCCCGAACATACAGCATATATCCTGTTTTTTTTACCTTGAATTCCTCTCTTAACAGTAAATTCCAGAGGAGACTCCTAATTGGTGCATAGAGCTTTCCTCTGTTGCTTTGGCTGCATTATACCCCAGTATATCAGTGTATCCTCGTGGACGGGATGTTTTTTGGATATGTTGTTATGGTTTGGGATGGTGTAGTCCATGTACCCTTAAACATTGAGGACACATGCTGAAAAATGATTGTTGGGCTATCCTGTCTTTGTGCAAATATCCTAATGTGCCTACCATAGTCTAAATGATGACTTCTTGGTACAACCAAGATACGTAGTAAACCTCAGAGGTAGGCTGCTGTCCTATGAAATGATGGCCAGTTTCACAGTGCTCTTCTTAATAAGTAGGACGTTCAAAAGTAACAGAGGATAGTGTACTAAATGGGTAAAACAATAACACTGGTTAATTACTACCAAATGTTACGTAGTATACGTAATTGTGTGGGCTGTTACTGTTACACAACTGATCACATCCAAGGCCTTACACATTAGGCACATGCTGTACCACTGACCCTCAGCCCCTTTCCTAATCTCTATTCATGTAGTACCAAACTACAAAAGTATAAAAAGGTATATAGGGATTTATTTTCTCCTGTATTCTCCATTTCTCAAGTTCCTGTTTAATTTTCTTTTCCTTTTTTTTTTTTTCCCCTAATTGTAATTTCCATTTTATTTTTTTCCCTAGAGGGCAGATTTTCTTGAGTCCTTTCTTTGGTCCTTCACCTCCTCAGCCAGGCATGGCAGCACATACCTATAGTCCCAGTACTGTAGAGGCTGAGTGAGGAGGATTAAAAGCATGAGACTACTCTGGACAATTTAGCAAGACCCTGTATCAAGGGGATGAGGAATGTAGCTCAGTGCCAAGAGTCTTGGGTTTAATCCCCATTACTCTTCCCCAAAGACCTCATTTTCTTCCATGTTCATGGTTGTTGAAATAGCAGAGGGTCACCTTTTGGGCTTCACAAGATTAATTCCTGTCCTGCTGTGAGTGGCACAGCTCACACAATAATGTCATTTCAGTACAGCTTTGGAAACACATAGGCATTAAAGATCTTCACTTCAAAAGTATCCCTGGCAACTGGCTTTTGCTGTATTTTAGTTTACTGCCATGTATATTAGGCAAGTGCTCAATCCCTGAGCTACACCTTCCACCCTTAGTCAGCTTTGCTTCTCTTGGTTTTGTCCCTTGGCAAACAAACATCTCTGCTTTTCCCCACGCAGAGAATGCGTGGCACATGCCCTCACCTTGTTGACAAAGTCTTTGTTCCTCTTTTCTTGTCTTGTTGGCAAAGACTCCAAAGACCCTTTGCCTTTCTAAGACAAGTTATTCATGGCTTTTTGGGTATCCTTTCAGTGTTTCTTTATGCAAATAGAGTCAGGTTCAAATGCAGTTTTTATTTTTACCCAAAATAATAATTAATTCATAAATCTCTCTTTGCTTTTTTTCATAAAAAACTAAGTTTTTCATTTCAGGACATAGTGTTCCATCATTCTTTTAGTACCAGTATAGCAGTGTGTTATACAAACAGATGTGAGGTGGTTTCTGTCCACTTTCATAGATAATATCACAGTGAGTAATGTCACAACTATCATTACACATGTGTGCAAGTATATCTGTAGTGTAGACTCCCAGAGCTGGTCGAGAGCACATGCAATTATAATTTTTATTTCCTTAGGATATCAACACCTTCGTGTGGGTTTATAACCAGTTAACACTCTCTCTACATTTAATATGTCTCAGCAAAATTTGAATTGTATTTCTCTTTTTAAAAATGAGAATGAGTGGGGCACCATGGTATGTCCCTGCAGCTGGTACTTCGGGAAGCTTAGGGAAGAGAATCTATTAAGCCTAGGAGTTTGAGACCATCCTAGGGACATAGGGAGATTGTCTCTGGGTCTCTGTCTCTGTCTCTGTCTCCCCTCCCTCCCTTTGCCTCTGTCTCCCCCTCCTGCCACTGTCTCAGCTGTGCTGGGAATGGAATTCAGGGCCTTTGCAGTGAGCTACATCTCCAGGTTTTAAAAAGTATTTTTTTTCTTTTTTTGAGACAGTCTCATTAAGTTGCCCAGGGCTTGAATATGCACCCTTCTTGCCTTGGCTTTTCATACTGCTGGGATTAGAGGAATGTGCCACTTTAGTTTCAGTTTTTGTGGCAGATTATCACTGTATAGTTCAGACTGACCTCAAACTCACTATGTAGCCCAGGCTGGCTGTGAACTCACAGAAATCCTCCTGCCTCAGCCTCTCAACCCCTAGGATTATAGGTATATGCCAACCACACTTAGCTCATCTTTCTTAAATCATTTCTATTTTCTTTTTAGTCAACTGGCTGTTTATATCTTTTGTCCTTTTCCAAATGGTTGTGTAGTTTTACCAATAGCATTTGTTAAATAGTACATTTATTTATTCAATAATACATTTCCTCCCTCAGATTTGAGAACTAGCTGTATTGTAATATCACTTTTTAAGGGCTGGAGGTACAGCTTAGTGAGGTAAGTGCTTGCCGCTAAAGCACTAAGGCCCTGAGTTCGATCCCCGGTCCCGAAAAAAAAACAAAAACAAAACAAAACAAAAAAAAACTAATCACTTTTTTCTCGCCATTGTTGCAGTTTTGGTTATTGACTTTTTTGTCTTGAATTTTTAGAAACTCTTTCATAGTTTTTGGATTTTGGAAGCTTGTGTATGGGACTAGAGATTGAACCCAAGGCCTCATTCATGCTAGGCCAGATTCCAGTCCCTGGAGGCTTAATAGTTAAGACAGCTCTTCCTGGCTCCGAAGTTAGAACTTTTGTCATCTTTTCTACGCGTACCTTTTTAGTTCCCTTAAATCTAATTCTGTTAGTATTTATTCCTAGTACGCTATGTGAGGCATAGATCTAACTTTATTTTTTCCAAATGTCTATGTAGTTTTATCAGCACCATTTATTAAATAGTACATTTCCTCCCTCAGATTTGAGAACCAGCAGTATATTGTAATAGCACCTTTTCTTGCCATTGTTACAATTTCTGTAGCTTGCTGTGGATTAATTTGAAATGCCATTGCTATCCCAGTCATAACTGTAACTTTGTATTGTTTTAGGAATGTTTTTTCTGATAAGAAATTCTGTAAAATTTGTGGGAAGTTAGTGTTTTTGAGGATCACAGGTTAAGATGCTGCTAATCCTGATTCTCTGTTATTCTCCCCCAAGAAACTTGTCAAAACTTCTTGATGTGAGAACTTTATTATATGTCTTCAGATTGTCCCACAGACTAAAGTATAGTGGTAGTAGTAATGCTCACTCAAGATTGCTGGAGAGGCTGGGGTGTAGCCCAATGAAAGAGCACCTGCTAGCATGTATGAGGCCCTGGCTTCCATCCCTAACACCACCAAAAAAAAGAGCATTATGAAATGGTACCTAAATATATCATCACTAAGGATTATGCAGTTTGTGGTACATAGTTTATGTTGGGGGCTGGTCTTCAGACAGGGCCTTGCTGTGTAGTACAGGCTGACCTTGAACTTGCTTATGTAGCACAGGCTGGCCTTGAGCTCACAAACTCACAGCAATCTTCCTGCCCCAGCCTGCCAAATGCTGGGATTACAGGCATGAGCCACCACACCAAGTGTGTGGTACATATTGATAACTTCTACAGTAAGAATGCTGGCAATTTTAGGAGAAAAATCCAATGGACTATTTATTTACTTCATTGGTGTGACTAAGACCAGGTATCAGTTTAACTTTGGGTTTTACAGACCAGTGGAAAATACAAGTTGTATGACTGCCCTGTAGCACAAGATAGTAAATAGCTTTGCCTGCCTACACTGGCCTGTCGGCAAGTTACAAGTCGCATGATATCTGTGTCTTTCAGTCGGCCCACTTTGTCTATCCAGCATCCACCCTCTGCAGCAATTAGTATCCAGCGTCCTGCCCAGTCTCGGGATGTGACAACAAGAATCACACTGCCATCTCACCCTGCGTTAGGGACACCAAAACAGCAGCTTCATACGATGGCCCAGGTAAGCCAGAGGTGCTGGGATGGAACCAGAACTGTACACAGTGTGTTAGGATGGCAGTATGAAGGCTGGGCTTACTCTTAGACTGGAGGGAATGCAGTGTTGTGGTTTATAACTGCCTTGTGGGTTTTTCCCTGCAGAAAACCATCTTCAGTACTGGTACACCAGTTGCTGCAGCAACAGTAGCACCTATTTTGGCAACCAATACTCTTCCTTCAGCAACCACAGCTGGTAAGTGATGAGGTAATTTGTCATTTCTCACAGGCTAGAAAAATTCTCTTACCTTTTCTCAAGAGCTTTTCCAAGACTTTTAAGAATCGGTAAGCTGAGTATGGTGGCACACACCTGTAATCTCAGCACTCAGGAGGGTAAGGTAGGAAGATTGCAAGTTTGGAGCCAGCCTCGGCTACATAGTGAGTTCAGGGCCAGCCTGGACTACATAGCAAGACCCTGTCCCCACTCACCCCCCAAAATAATCTATAATGTGTGCAGAGAGGCCATTGTTAAAGAATTTCCTTTTCTCCCTCATTTCAGGATCTGTGTCACACACACAAGCTCCCACGAGTACAATTGTTACCATGACAATGCCCTCCCATTCATCCCACGCGACTGCTGTGACCACCTCCAACATCCCAGTTGGTAAGTGCTGTGTGACCCTCACACAGAATCCTCTCCGGAATTTTTCAGCCTCTTGACCAGGCCTCATGTTGGTAGCTAGTATTGGTCGTTTTTTAATTGCTTATTTTCAAAACAACACTGAATCTGACTTCTAATATTTGTTATACAGATTTGGCATTGACATTGGAAGAAAAAAGATAGCAGTCTTTGAGCACTCAAGAGTAAATTTTAACTCCGGTTTTGACTTCCTTCCTCTCAAACTTTACCTTTCTGTGTGCACCTTGTATAGAAATGTTAACTTCACTGATGGATTAAAACAGGAAAAACTGTCTGGAATGAGGAGAATGTGTACACTCTGGTAGATGTTGAGGAGGAACTCTCTGGAGAGTGCAGCACTCGGAGAGCACTAGACCTTGAGGTGGTCACTTTGGTTTTCTTTTGCATGTTACCCCAAAGAACCTCATGACCATCCTGTAATTTCTTTTGGCTTTGTTTAGTCCATTTTTAAGTATATATATTCTTGGGTTTTATGAGACAGTCTCTCTGTGTAGCCCAGGCCAGCCTCATACTCATTAGGTAGCCCCAGCTGTCCTTGAACTTGCAGTCCTCATGCCTTAGCCTTCCTAGTGAGTGCTGATCACAGGCGTGCACCACCATGCCTAGCTACATGTGTTCTTTGAATAGTGAGTCTTGTTTTTTTTGCAGTTGAACATTAACCATCAGTTGACAGTGACTGGCAGACTTTTTCTGGAAAGTCAGGTAGTAAACATTTTAGGTTTTAAAGGCCACATAGGTTTGTCACAAGTGCTCCACTCTGCTTTTTGTATAGTGACAGCAGCCATGGACAGTGCATAAACAATGAGTATGTCTCTTTTCCCATTAGACTTCAGTTATGCACAGAGAAATTTAAATGTACCATTTTCACAGTTCATGAAGTACTATTGATTCCTACCCCCAAGCATTTAAAAATGTAAACCCATTCCTAGCTCATAGGCCATACAGAAACAGGCAGCAGACCGGATTGGCCAATAGGACTGTAGGTTGCCATCGTCTGTTGTAGGGGCTGGTACACTGTTTCCACCATATCCAAAGCAGAGTCTGAGGCCAAGAGGCAGAAAATAGCTGTCATGGATTCAAGCCACAGGCTTTAGTTTCTAGTGTTTTCTCTGACTTAGTTCTGTAATGATGAGTGTGCCATCTTACTGTTCTCTACTCCCAAACATATTAAGTAGCTGTTCTATTTTTAGCAGTATGCCTTTAAAAGTAAGGCTGCTTTTTTTTTTTTTTTTTTTTTTTTTTTTTTTTTTTTTTTTTTTTTTTTTTGGATGAGGACATGCAGACAAACACAACTATCAGAAGTCTGGTGACCTGACATAGATGCATAGCTTCCTTGCTCACCAGTCCCCTCCTTGTTATTCACATGAGAAAAGTTATGGCTTCCCAGTCCGCTCAGTGATCCTTCAGTACTTTTCTGGAATAGTGGTCAAAGGCAGGAAGTCTCTCTCTTTATAGGTAAACAGAGCCACACTAGCCTGTGTGCTTAGCCCCATAAAAGGTCTTCAGAGAGAATCCTGCTGCTAGTCTTTCTCGCCCTGCTGCTCACTATGACTTGACAGTGAATTGGTCAAATTTGTCTCATCCTCTTTATCAATTCACTTTTATCAAAACAAGTTAGTTATATATGAATATGTGTTGCTTTAGCCTTAGTGCACTTTTGTTGGAAAAGACTGGATTGTTCCTTATTGTCATTCAGACTGTTTTCTAGCTTTACCTAGTAGTGTCATTAGCTGTCCTCAGTGCTATAATAACAGAGGTAGTCAGGAACCTTATTTGGGAATGTGCAACTACCAAGAAACTCAGACCAGTAAATAGGGCATTGTGCCTGAAGGGGATGTTCGGTTTCCCTTACACACACACAGCAAAGAATTGTTTGAAGAGGTTCTTTTTTGTTAGTGTCCCTGTGTCTTTGAGGGGACATAAATACATTCAATCCTAAGTTCCATTAGGTGATACTTTATCTAGTTCTGGTTTTGTGCATAGTAATCGAAGTATTTCATCATCATATTGGAATCCCTTTCGAAACATCCTAATGTTGAGAAGGAAAACCTGATATAACCCAGAGCACTGATTTTCAAGTTAATGTATATGGGCTATATTAAAATCAGCTCCGTGGCTTTTCCTAAGTTGTCCTTGCTTTTTGCAGTTGAGGTTAAATTTTATATTTAGCCATTGCTAATAAATAGTGCAGAATATATTGAGTCATGGGAGAAAAAGCCAGACTCTGGTGTAGAACATAAACTCTGCCACTTTTACACCTAAAATTATGTTGATTTTTGTTTTTTACAAGTTTGTTCCCTTTTGTCCACTCTATTCACTTTTGCCTGGTGGCCCACCTTCATGCTATAAATGCACTTCTTTTCCTACTTTTCTCTTGGCCAAAACTGGCTCTACAGAGTCTGTTTCTATTCCTGCCATTAATAAAACTTCGCTACCATTAAAAAAAAAGTTTACTCCCTTTTAAAACAGGGAACCCTTTAAGAAGCTAAGTTGAGAGAAAAGGGTCTGGTTGCTGATATTTTATAATAATTATTATCTAAGCTTTAACAAATTATAATATGAATATATTAGTCGTTTATTAGACAGATAATTCATTTGAAACTTGTACTCATCTTTTGTTTATTTTAATTAAAGCTAAAAATCTAGGCATGTTACTTGTTTGCATTTGTAAGATTGCTGTTAGCCAAAACTGTTTTGGCGTCCCGGTAAAGACGTGTGCTAATGTTATGGACTTCAATGTTTGTAGCTAAGGTGGTGCCTCAGCAGATCACACACACTTCTCCGAGGATCCAGCCTGATTACCCTGCAGAGAGGAGTAGCCTGATTCCCATTTCTGGACACCGGGCCTCTCCAAATCCTGTGGCCATGGAAACCCGGAGTGACAACAGGTAGGAGTCAGTGTACCAGTTTACCTGTACCCAATGTGTTACTAGTTAGTTGGATTTTTCAAGAAAATGATGTCCTACAACTGTGGCATGTATTTATTTATGCTCAGTGGCACAAGCGCCTGCCTGGCAAGTGCAACGTCCTGAGTTCGATTCCCAGTACCAAAAAAAAAACAGTTGAATTTTACCCCTGAAAATGGCACATTACATAATATCTATTTCAGTGTTAGGGAAATGTGGGGCTTTGGGGGGTTTTGGTCTTTTTTTTTTAATTTTATTTACTTATTTATTTGTGTATTTTTTGGTCCAAATATGTATTAAACATTAATTCTATTTATGTATTAAGAATATTAAAATTTAGCCCCATTCAAGGGTTATGTTTTTTTAATCAGATTTTATTGGTACATTTTAGATAAACATAATGATCACAGTCATCATAGAGAATTTGCACCTGTACATGATATAACTTATTTTTCCCATTCTCCTACCCTCCTTTCAACCCCTCCTCCCTTCCTCTTATACAAAAGCTTTATTTCCATTTTTCCTTCTCTTTTTTTTCTTACTTTTCCTTTCTTTCCCCTTCATCTCTCCTTTGTTCCTCTCCTCATTTGAACAATGGGAAATGTGTTTTATTCATTAAGCTATTCTCCTTTTGATGGATGTTCACCTGATCCATTTGATATCATTTTTCTTGAGCCATTTGAAAGTCAGGGTTGAGGCATCATGACCGTTACCTGCAAATATCTCTGTAATGCCTCAGAGCAGTGTATTCTCTTTCCTGACCACAGTTACAGATATCTGAAGTGATTCTTTGTCTTCCCATTCTCTTTCATGTATTGACTTTTTTTTTGGTACCAGGAATCTAACTCAGGACCTCACACTCAGGCAGGCACTGTGCCACTGAGTATCCCTTTTTAAAGAGTATACTTAAGTGGAACAGGCATGGTGGTGCATGCCTGTAATCCCAGCACTTGGGAGGCTGGATTATACTTAGTTCAAAACCAGCCTGTGCTACAAAATGAGCTCAAGACCAGCCTGAACTGCATTAGCGAGACCCTGTCTCAAAAAAGGCACACCCCCCCAAAAAAATGAGAGCGAGTATACTTAGGTCAAGCTGGGCATGCCTATAGTGCCAGAACTTTGGGAGGCTGAAACAGAAGAACTGCAAGATCTGGCCCAGCTTAGGCAATTTAGCTACTTAGCAAGACCCTGTCTCAAAACAAAAAGGACTAGGGATTGTAGCTGAATGTGAAGGCCCAGGTCCAGCCCCAGGATCTTTTTTTAAAAAGTTACATGTATAACAGTTGTTTGGTAAAATATTCTTTAATTTGGTTGTCAGATGTTTCCTTATGGTTACATTCACTTAAGTGACCTTACCATTATTATATCAGAGAGTTAATACTATCCATTTGCCCCATTATTTGTTACATTAATTTTTTAATGAAGGTGATCTCTGCCAGTTTTTCTTATTATAAAGGCATATTTTCCTCCTTTGTAAACAAATAATTCATACGGAAATACTTTGAAGCTATAAAAATTCTGTTTTCCAATAAACTTTCACTTAGTTTTAATATTTATTAATGATTCTTGGTTGAATTATTTAATATGATAGATGAAAAATGATAACTTTTTTAAATTTCTGGTTTTTTGGGGTTTTTTTGTGTTTTTTTTGTTTTTTTTTGTTTTTGGTTGAGACAGGATTACCCTCTATAGTTGAGGTTGGCCTTGAACTCCCTATATAGCCGAGCCTGCCTCAAGCTAGCCTCATTCCTCCTGCTCATTCTGCCAAGTATTGGGATTACAGGTGTGCGCCACCACACTTGGCTGATTCTTCCACATTTATAAGTTGGCATTCTGATATGAAGAAACTTTCTCTTATCCATATTTGAGTATATTTTTCAAATTCCTGGGCTTCTGGATTTGGTTTCACTCAGTACAGTCTATTACTGTGATCTGTTTTGGTGTTCAGCTGGTCTATAGTATGGCTTTTGGGAGCCCCTTCACACTACTGCTGTAGCTTTTACCATGTGCCCTCCAGTCTAGCTCTTCCTTGTTTTCTATTTTTGTGGTGGTGGTGATGGTGATGGTGGTTTTGTTGTGGGGATGGGGGTATTGAGATAGAGTCGTTCTGTAGTGCAGGCTGCCCTTGAACTCTGTAGCCCAGGCTGGCCTGGAACTTGCGGATATTCCTGCCTCAGCCCCCAAGTGCTGAGGTTACAGGTGTACAGCACCATGCTCAACTCTTCCTTATTTTCTACCACAAGATACTTCATGTCTTATCGAGTACTGGAGTTTGTTTTTCCACACAGACTTTTCATTGTTTAGGCATTAGCTCTTCCTTTGCTTTGGATTGTTACTTTTCTAGGCCTTTTAGCAGGAAGTTGGTGAGATTTTTCAAACATTTAAATACATGCTGATAGCCCTAGTTCTACCTGAGTCCTTCCCCCATTCCATATTTGTATCCCCTTCTCCCCCAGTGAGAATCCTACATAAAGTTGTTTCAGAATTGGGTGGTTTTTAAACATTCCTATTTTATTATTGTATCTAGGAATGTTTATTTTTGTATTGATTTTGGGTCCATCACCTTGCTAAATACTCTTTAGCTCTAAAAATTCATATATTCTGGATTTTTTATGTAGACATTTATTTTATCTATAAGAACAGTTTTTTGTAGGTGGGCAAGACAGTCTTTTCTTTTTTTTTTTTTTTTAAGACAGTCTTTTCATTTTCTTTTTTATGACCTTGTTTATTGCTTCTTAATGTTGGCAGCACAGTGTTAGTAGAGCTGAGGTAGTGTCCTCTTATTCCTGACTTGAATGGAAATTATTCTAAAATTTTATTAGAGATTTTGTTAGACACTAGTTTAAGGAACAAAATTTCTTCCTATTCCTGTTTTCTTGGCATTTATATCATGAATGACACAAATGCTGTCACACATTTTTTAATACCTTTTGTAGTGTTTCACGTGATTATTGTATTTGGATTTTTTTAATATATAAAACAATAGAAATTCTGATAATGAATCAATCCTGTCTTCCATTGACCTTTTTTGATCATTATGCATTTAATTTTATGAGACATAGTTACATTTTCCTTAGCAATTTTTGTGTCATTATAGATAGTTAGATCCAGTTTTACATTTTGCATACAAATGTAAGTGACTTTTTACATTTTCATGTGAAACTAATCAGGGGGCATTTCCAGTGATGGGATTCAATATTCTACCTTGTATTCCCAGCTCAAACACAAAGCTCTACTCCCTTTGTCCAGCTTTTATGTTAAGGCTATTTAAAGCTCAAAAATAAATTAGATCTCATTTCTTTTTGTGGTCTCTTGAGTCAGTTTCTATGAGATACCTCTTTTATATGTGTTTGATAAAATTTGCCAGTAAAAACATTCTTTTTTCAAGTGGAACTGAGCAGAAGATACTCTTTTTTTTTTTAACAGTAGGAAGTTTTTTTTAATTATAAGAGGAAAATTTATTGGAGAATAGGAAAGGGGAATAGGAATAGCTCCTGAGAGACAGAAGGGATCTCATGGGTTGCCAAAATATTCTTGATTGCTGGGTTTTTGAGAATCATTTTTGCTCATTTTTCTTCTCAAAATGCACCAATAAAATATTAACGGTGTAGCTACATTTATTGACCAAGATATTTTTAATAACTTATTTTTTAAATGTTTATAGTCTCTTAAGTATATGTTCCTTGATCTAAGAAATGGGGCCACAATTTGGGAAAAGTGGGTGTGCTAGTTATAAAGGGACAGATCTAGGTGAGAGGATCATTTGAAGATAAACATGAAAATAATCATTTTGTTTCATATGTTATGTGCTCTATCCCTAGACCATCTGTTCCTGTTCAGTTTCAGTACTTTTTACCAACTTACCCACCCTCTGCATACCCCTTGGCCGCACATACCTACACCCCAATCACCAGTTCTGTGTCCACTATTCGACAGTACCCAGGTATGAGCACATTTTAAGATAACTTTTTACATTTTCATTTTTTCCGGCAATGAGAAATAAATCGGGTTATTTCCAGTATGGAATTTAATTATTCTACCTTCTATTTCCAGATTCACTTAATGCTTAAATGTGAAGTTTTTTCACAAAACTTATATTGTTTTGTGGAATACTTGCTATAGTTTTAGTTTTAGTATAGGTGTGTTCATACCTCAGCCGCCTGACTGGTTTTTTGATAATCCTCCAGGAAAAAAAAAATCTAAATCTAAGTTTGTGTGAGCTTTTCTGACTTAGGCTCACATTAGACCTCAGAAACCCTGAGTGTCCAGACTATAGACCTTGCGCTCTTGCTGCATGGTCCTGTGTGGTGGCCAGAGCGGCATGTGGAAAGCACTGCTTGAAGACAGGTAGAGTACAGATGAAAAAGACAGAGCTGGGTCTGGTGGTGCCCACCAGTAATCCCAGCGCTCAGGAGGCTGAAATAGGAGGGTCGCCGTGAGTTTGAGGCCAGCCTGGGCTACATGGTAAAGTCAGGCCAGCCTGAATTACAGAGTGAGACCTTGTCTCAAGGAGCAAAAAGAAAAAAGAAATGAAAAAGAATGTTTTACTTAATAGTCTTTTATCTTATTTAGTTAAAATTCGAGAAGTTTCAAATATGTTTGGAACTTTTTAAAATCATACACTTTATGAAATCAAAATACAAGGTAAATTTTCCTGATAAAAATTTAGGATCTGAATTGAGGTGTACTTTAAGAGTAAAATGCACTCTAGATTTCTAGTGTACAGTAAAGGGAATATAAAACATCTTACTAATTTTATATTGAATATATTTTTAAAGGTTATATTTTGGATATATTGTGTTAAGTAAAATTTATTAAGATTAATTTGACCTGTTTGTACATTTTTTAAGAGGCTAATGAAAAATTTATTTAATTACAGGTGATTTTATATTTCCAGTAGACAATGCTAGTCTAAAATTCCAGACTTTGCCAGGTGTGGTTACACATGCCTATAATCTCATGCCTATAATTGAAAGCCTTGGGAGCCTAGAGGATCTCTGTGAGTTTGAGGCCAGCCTGGGCTACAAAGTGAGTTCAAGGCCAGCCTGAACTTCACAGTGAAACCCTTTCTCAAAAGGGTTAGGTAGGTAGGTAGGTGGGTGGGTGGGTAGGTAAGTGGATGGGGGGGGATGGGTGGGTGGGTGAGGTAGATAGATAGATAGATAGATAGATAGATAGAGTGAGTTCATTCCAGACTTTTCTAGGTAGATAGACAGACAGACAGACAGACAGATAGATAGAGTGAGTTCATTCCAGACTTTGAAAGGTATTTGAGATCTTTGGAAACAGATTCTTTTACCTCTGCGTTCTGGTGACTGATAAGAATAATCTTTTTGTTTTCTTTCCTTGAATAATGAAAACTCTTTCTATTTGTTGCTTTCTGGAAATTTTTTTGTGTTAATACACACTTGCATATTATAGGAAAAAGAATGTTTGCTTGTTCTCTCTCCAGTGGATGTAAGTCATTTAAAATTCATAACTACTGTATTTCAGAAGTTGTTGAGATAGTGATTCTATTAGTTTAAGCAAAAATTCTTAACCTAGGACCCATGGGTTTATTTCAGAGGTTTTATTGTAATTATTTTATAGTAATTACTTAGCACAGTTGACTGATTAACGTTTGCAATTTGATTTCTTTTCCTGTTTTAATCTGGTGTGTGTGCGCACGTGTGTGATTTTTAATTTTTTGAAATGGAATCTAGTTTCCCAGGCTGGTCTCAAACTTGCAGGTCCACAAGCTCAAGTGATCCTCCTGCTTCATTTTCTGGGACTATAAGCATGTACCACCACACCTGTCTTAATTTTTCTAATAATTTGCAGAAAGACTATATCACATTAGTAGGAAGTGAAAAGAAAAAATAATCCCTAGTGTACAGTTTCAAGTAGCCATGATTTGTTTTTAAACTAAGGATTTAGGTCTTCTATAGTAGAAAACTATTTTCATTTTAGTGTTTTTTCTTTATATGGGCTTAAGGTTAAGGTTCTTAATCAGAGCTAACCTTCTGGTAGTCACCTTTCACCTGATTTTTAGTTTCAGCTCAAGCTCCAAACTCTGCCATCACAGCTCAGACTGGTGTTGGGGTAGCATCTACAGTCCATCTAAACCCCATGCAGTTGATGACAGTGGATGCATCGCATGCACGACATATCCAGGGGATCCAGCCCTCACCCATCAGTACACAGGGGATCCAGCCAGCACCCATTGGGACTCCAGGGATACAGCCAGCACCAATTGGCACACAGGGAATCCACTCAGCAACTCCAATTAACACTCAAGGGCTTCAGTCTGCACCGATGGGTACTCAGCAACCACAACCTGAAGGAAAGACTTCAGGTAAATTTAAGTCTTTGCATGGAAGGTAATATGCAGAAAAGAAGTTTGTCTGGGTTTTAATCCTGGCTGTGCTACTTGCTGGCTTTGTGGTCTCTGGTCATTTTTTTAGGCCTTAGTTTCTTTTATAACATGAGTTGCTTAGAGCTAACCTTTCTTCGTAAACATTAGAAATAACATACAGAGGCCTGGGATATAGCTCAGCAGCACAATGTCTGCCTGGTAAGCATGAGGTCATGAGTTCAGTACCAAAACCAAAAAAAAACATACAAATAGCCTAATATGCGTTTGCATATTGTGAGAAAGTCTATAAAAACACTTAGTTGAGGGAGCAAGTTTACCTTACAAGCAATGTTTTCATTTAGTTTGTGGCTATCTTCAGTTTTGTATGTAAAGTTGTAAAGTCTTATACTAATATTAACTCATATTGTCAGTGCCTACAAAGAACAGTAGTGGAATAGATATTTTGTAAAATGGAATAAGGCCCTATGCTTGAAGTGTTAGTTAATTAGCTATTTCTCTGATGTGCTTAACAGGTTCTCATTGGCTTGAACCATCAGTAGGTACATGCGTGACTATCCCATCGGGGACTTGTACTGCTGGTAGTACAAATGAATCTAATCACTTTTATCAGTCCTTTTACTAATAAAATTAATAAAAAATCTACAAATGGATATAGTTGCTTAAATTTGAATACTTATAGCCCAATTATAAATTAACACTGCTTATACCAATGTAATTATTAAATAAATCAGCAAATTATTTTATTAAACTAAAATTTATTATATTCGTGAATTTTTAAAAAACATTTTATCCGTAAAGGCAGCTAATCTTCGCAAACTCACAAAATGTCATAACATGCTTTGCTTCTTTTGCAGCCACAATGGTACTCATTTCTTCAGAGAGTCACACATGTACCACTGTGGTTTAAGCTGGCAGGAGGAACGAATTCAAATCAAAACTTCTCAGCAATAAGACAAATGAATTACAGCTATGTTGTGCACATGATAAAGAAAAATTGTTTCTCATCCAGAGTATTGATTTTAAAGATCATCTTGCACAGCTAGGCATGCCGGCACATACCTATAATCCCAGCACTAAGGGAGGCTGAGTCAGGAAGATTGTCTCAAAAATACAAATATAAATATATTATTTATATCAACTATAAAATAAATAGATTAACTTAGAAGTAGATTTTACTTTGTCTTGTTTTGCTTTTAGTTGTTCTTGGAGTGCTGGGAATCAAACCTAGATCCTAGCATATGCTAATCAAGTGGTCTACCATTGAGTTATATCTTTGGCCTAAAGCTGATAATTTTAATTGCTATGTAGGTCTTTATGTTTGTTACCTCAAGCCCTTTGGCCTGTATCCCCTCCCCTTTTCTTATTTTTATATTTTGAGATAGGGTCTCAGTTGCTCCATCTGTACTCAGATACTCGATCCTCCTGTCTGAGCCTTTCAGAGTGCTGTAATTATAGGTGTGCACCACAACATTCAGTGTACTACGTAGGTCTTGAATTTGTTTAACCAGATTCTTCTCAGACTCTTACTAACTGACTATGTTAGAGATACAGTTTGCCCGTAGTATCTGCGTTGGAAGGATGGTACACCTGCATCTATAATAGTACCTGCTAAGAAACTTGCTTTGAATTGACTATTGTGAAATTGCTATTTTTGTAGGTCAAAAGCTGTCTGAATAGTGAGTTCATGATTCCTCTTGTCAGTATTTTGGTGCTAACTTTATGTAATTAAAATACCTGTTGGACGAGTATCTTCCCAAAGGTAACCTGGAGAGTGGTGCCGTTCTTAGAGAATGGAGAGGAGTCGGGTTTTCCAAACACTGCACCGGCCCCTCTTATAAGGGCCTTTTTTTTTTTTTTTTTTTTTTTTTTTTTTTTTTTTTTTTTTTTTTTTTTTTTTTTTTTTTTTTTTTTTTTTTTGTCATTTTGAGAAGGAGTCTCACCCTGCAGTTCAGGCTGGTCTTGAGCTCACTTTGTAGCCCAAGCTGGTCTCAAACTAGCAATGATCCTCCTGCCTCAGCCTCCCCAGTGCTGGGATTACAAGCATGCACCACCATACCCAGCTTGTAAGGGTACTTTAGAACATGCTGTCAGGCTAGAAGATTATGCTTTCTAACTGTTGGTCTTCTTTGATCTCAGGACCTTGAGCTTGCCAGGCAGGCACTTACGCCACTGAGCTATAACCCACCCCAGTCTTCTTTTTCTTAGACTTGTAGTTCTCTCATTTTTTAAAAATAGGGGTAAAAAATAAAATAAAATAGTAGTAATAATCATAAGAATTATGTAAATGAAAAACGTAAAGATACTTTTTATGTACTTTGTGTGTTTTATTAGCAACTGATTATAGAGCAAAGAAAAAATAAGGATTATCATTTCTGTCAGTCTATCAGTAGATTTCCTAATCTTCCTCATTTCCTTATGGTGCTATCCTTTTTTCTTTCGTTTTTCTTTTTTTTTTTCCCCCAAAGCTAGAGACTCAACTCAAGGGCTGATGCATGTTAGGTATTCTCTGTCGCTGAAGTACTTCTCTCTCCCCAAACCCCCTTATCCTTTCCACCTCCCCCTGGGTACAGGGGTTGAGCCCACAGCCTTTACCCATCCCCTATCCCCTGCCTTTTTTTATTTCTTATTTTGAGATAGGGTCTCACTGAGTTATCCAGACTGGGCTGGAGCCATCCTCCTTCCTCTTGAAGTGGGATAGTTAAAACTTGGGATACCTAATTTCAGTGTTCTCATGATTTTTATTTATGTCTTATGTGATATTTTAGTAGCATTTCTTTTTCTCTTTCCTCATTGTTCTTTCCTGCCATCTTTTTTCCTCTAGCAGTGGTGTTGGCAGACGGAGCCACAATTGTAGCCAACCCTATCAACAATCCATTCAGTGCCGCTCCAGCAGCAACCACTGTGGTACAGACCCACAGCCAGAATGCTAACACCAATGCTCCTGCCCAGGGCTCTTCCCCCCGACCAAGCATACTCCGGAAGAAACCTGCCACAGATGGGTAAGTCGATCTGCAGGTGCTCAGTGACCCTCTGATTCTAGATATATTTGGAATAAACAGTAGGCTCTCGTAACCAGTGCTGGAAACAACCTAAGCTTCCATCTCTGTGGCATTTATAAATTTCTGACCTCAAGACTGTTCAGGAGAGTCTTGCCCAGCTCAAACTAAGAAATTAAGAATCTTTAAGTCAGTGGGGCTTTGAGCTTCTAAGTATCTGTGCTACTCTTGGAGTTCTTTCTAGTTCTGGAAGTGTGATCACAGCTGTAAAGTAGCTTACAATTAAGTCTTCAGTCTTATCAGGGTGTTCCATTAATGTGTGCCAGGTATTTTTTTCTTGACATTGAAAGTGTGAAGTGTTGCTAAGGACAAATCATT
Organism: Dinomys branickii; assembly: GCA_004027595.1. Classification (NCBI taxonomy): domain Eukaryota; kingdom Metazoa; phylum Chordata; class Mammalia; order Rodentia; family Dinomyidae; genus Dinomys; species Dinomys branickii. Next base: position 3,564 of record PVLD010013685.1, on the reverse strand, counting down.
CTCAAAGTGTATTAAGACTGCTAGTAGTAGATAGTGCTTTCTGTTGCTGTGGGATTTTCTCCATCGATGGATCATAGGAAGGTGTGTGCTATGCTATTAAATATTCTGGCAGTAGGAGAAGAGCAGCACATTTAGAGAATGGAGTTTCTGTGGCTCAGCTGAGCTGATGGCACAGTATCAAAAGATTACTCCTTTCCCAGTGTACCTAAGCCTCACTGAGGCAGTGCATGTGGTTATGTGCTGACCAGCCCTAGTGTCGCTCAGACAGGTGTTACTTCAACCAGTCACTTCTTATTTGCATGAGGTACACTCATATGTATGTCTGTCTCTTTCATACCAACTATTTTTTATATACTTTTTTATTTAGAATGTTGTAAGCCCCTTTGATATTTGTGTCTAGTGAAATCTAAATCAAATAAGTTTTGGTTATTTTCTTATTTATTTGTGTTTATTTGTGAAAAATCTGTAATTTGTGTGCTATCATCTGTAAAAAAAATCATAACTGCATTAGATATAATTTTTATACTTAAGCACTCAGGGATGTTCTTTTACAATACAAAATGACACATTTGGGACATTGAGATGGAATAGGAAGTATCAAAAGATCTGCAAAAGAGAAAACTGAAAAAGGGAGAAATCTGTTGGCATATCAGAGAGGAAAAGTCTGTGTTACGAAATGGAAAGACAAAAGAACCATCTCCTGAGTGTCAACTACTGCATTCATAATACAGAAATGATAGAACTTGAAAGAAGAAACAAAACTGAACAAATTCCAATAGTGATCAATGATAATAATTCTATGGGTGGTACTGACAGAGCTGATCAATATCTAACAAGCTATGCTGTAATCAAAAGTAAAGAAAAATGTTATAAAATATTTGTACACCTTCTGGACCCAACAACATAGAACTTATGTGTTATTCAAAACAGGTTCAAAAAATCATGTACAGTGTAGATTAGGTCTAATAGACCAAATAATTGAAAAACAGGATAGCAAAATGCCAACCAGGATGTCCATCATCAACATCTTCACCAGATAGGGCAGCACAACAGTGTAAAGTGTGTTGTTCAAAACTATAATGCAAAAAGAATTCTGAAAGAGACTGGATACTACTGTCCAGATTGTAACATTGCATTGTATGTTGAATGTTTTAAGGTATACACAGAAAAGTTATTGAATAAATTCAATAAAAGTGTCATTTTTATATTTCCTGTTACCTTATAAAAATTAACAAAAAATATGCAATTTTTGGTCACCTTGTATTTAAGTAGTTGGACTGGTAAGTGGTTAAAAGCATACCATAAACTCGCTAGAAGTAGGGTTTTTGTATGCACAGAGCTTTGCATGGACCAGAGTTCCTGTGTTTAGTAATTATGAATACTTTTTAAGGGAGATTGGGAGGAGGTGTAAGTCAGCTTATGGTTAAGTAACCTTGTCAATAAAAATACAGAACAAAGCTTGTAGTTAGGATAGCAGATTGAAGTGCCTCTCTCTCGATGGCCAATGCTTATTTTTTCTGAATGTGTACCTTTTCATATGTGCTGTACTGTGGGTTGAATCTGGGACTTTCACAGTCCTTTTAATTTTCAGACAGTGTCTCATCTCATAAAGTCCTAAATTGTCCAAGCTAGACTCAAATTAATGATCCTACTGACTCAACCTCACAGAGTGCTGAGATTATATACTCGCACCACCACACCCAGATGACTGTGTACTTCTTTGACTATGCCTAATAGATCTTTTCTATGTGTTTTTAAAAATAAAAGATAGATTGATTGAGCACTTCCAAATTCCTCTCCCTCTTAAACCCCTAGTGTAACTAGGTGTTTTTAAAAAGATTACAAGCACAAAAGGAGACATGACTATAGCAGCAAAACTTGGAAGCTTGAGCCAGGCATGGTGGTGCATGCCTGTAATCCCAGCACTTGGGAGGCTGAGGCAGGAGGATCATTGCAAGTTTGAGACTAGTCTGGGCTACAAAGTAAGCTCAACACCAGCCTGAACTGCGTAGTGAGACCGTGTCTTAAAAAGACCAAAAAAAAACTTTGAAAAACAGCTAGGCAAATACAGTAGTCACAGCCTTGTCTGTGCAGAAGTTAATTAAGCTTACGTTGGAGTAAGTTAGGCATCACCTTACTTGAACAGCAGGATTCACAAGGACCAAGTACAGGAAGAAGTAGGGGTAGAGGAAGGAGGTCTGTTCTTTAAAGAAGAGCAAGCTAAACTAAGAGGCAGTTAAACCCAAATATGATAGCAGAAACTAAAAATGTAATAGAAGAGTTGAAAGATAAGAAATCTGAAAAGCAGAGCAAAAAGGCAGAGAAAATAGGAAAGAAAAGACAAACTAGTTGAGATCTAATCTCCCGGTAATAAGGTTTCTATAGTGAGATCGAAATGAAGACTCACAAAGTAATTTACAGAAAATTATGAGAGCTAAAGGGCATGAGTTTACTAATTTAAAGAAGTTCTTAGCACAGTATGTGCAGGGGATACAGTAAACCCACGCCAATATTCTGAAATTTCATAGCATTGGAGAAAAAAGATCTGTCCCCTTCCAAGTTTTTGTCACATCTTCAAGATTCTCCTGCCATTCCTCTTGTTCACATTTCAGTATCCAAATGTCCTCTGCCTGCCTCCTCTCCCCACCCCTTTTTTTTTTTTTTTTTGAAGACTGGGTCTTGCTATGTAGTGCAGGCTGGCCTTGAACTTGGAGCAGTCTTCCTGCCTCAACCTCCCAAGTGCTGGGATTATAGGTGTGCACCACCATGCCTGGCCCTCTTCTTTATCCATGCCCTCTTTCTTTAATTTTGGCTCTTGCCGGGGGCATGGTGGCGCACACCTGTAATCCCAACACTTGGGAGGCTGAAGCAGCAGGATCACTGTGAATTTGAGGCCAGCCTTGGCTATAAAGTGAGCACAAGGCCAGCTAAACTGCATAGTGAGACCATGTCTCAAAAGGGAAAAAAAATCCTGGCTCTGCCTCATGGACTCTGCTTCCCCTGCAGTTCTCCACAGTGCTGGTGGCTGCAAATCTCATCTCTTCTGTCTAGTTGTTACTGCCCTTGCATTTGCAATAATTTTTAAAAATAAAAGATAGATTGATTGAGCTCTTCCAAATTCCTCTCCCTCTTAAACCCCTAGTGTAACTAGGTGTTTTTAAAATGATTACAAGCACAAAAGGAGACATGACTATAGCAGCAAAACTTGGACGCTTGAACCAGGCATTAGCTTCAATCTGGTAGGCGTCCTTGTCATGCCTTACTTCCATTTGTAGCCATTACTCCTCAAAAGCATTTAATCTGTATTTGTTTTTTGTTTTGTTTTGTTTTTTGTTTTTAAAGTATAAAAACAAAAAGATATTAATAAACAGACACAAAGTAGCATAAGAATAGTACAATCGAATCTGAGTTACAGATAAGGTGACAGGGAATCAACAATGGTTGTTGCATTACATATTGATAACTTCTAAGTGTATATTCAGGAAAACAGATATAGACATGCAAAATTGATCAGACAATTAATCATCAACTATTCCTTACAATAAAGTGACCTAAGTCAGTAGT